>JAVBJF010000538.1:0-198620 GCA_033439095.1 Pseudococcus viburni | reverse complement strand
GGCCCCCGTGAAAACCGTGGAAATAATTGTCACGGTTCTCACGGGCCCCCGTGAAAACCGTGGAAAAAATTCTCACGGTTCTCACGGGCCCCCGTGAAAACCGTGGAAATAATTCTCACGGTTCTCACGGGCCCCCGTGAAAACCGTGGAAATAAATCTCACGGTTCTCACGGGCCCCCGTGAAAACCGTGGAAAAAATTGTCACGGTTCTCACGGGCCCCCGTGAAAACCGTGGAAATTAATCTCACGGTTCTCACGGGCCCCCGTGAAAACCGTGGAAAAAATTCTCACGGTTCTCACGGGCCCCCGTGAAAACCGTGGAAATAATTGTCACGGTTCTCACGGGCCCCCGTGAAAACCGTGGAAATTAATCTTTCGGTTCTCACGGGCCTCCGTGAAAACCGTGGGGAAAATTCTCACGGTTCTCACGGGCCCCCGTGAAAACCGTGGAAATAATTGTCACGGTTCTCACGGGCCCCCGTGAAAACTGTGGAAATAAATCTCACGGTTCTCACGGGCCCTCGTGGAAACCGTGAGAAAGTTTTTCCGGCTTACACGGCCACTCTTGAAAACCGTGGAAATAATTTTTCCGGCCTTCACTGGCAACCGTGAAAACGATGAGTAAATTTTTCTGGCTTTCAAGGGCACTCGTAAAAGCCGTTAAAATAATTTTCCGGGATGAAAAAAAAGTGTTGATAAACCACTAATTATGTGGGACCAAAAGGACAAAACGGCATCGGGTGCGGTCGGTTGCATCCGAACCTATTTCTTTGATTTGTTTTTAATTTTTAATATAATTTTTCTCAAATACCTATACCTACGGCATGTCAGCTGAAGTGAAGTAAATGATTGATTTTCGCTTAAAACTTGAATTTTTCGCATAAATAATTGTTTTCAATTTTTCATTTATTTAATTTCTTTCTTTTTTTCTAAAAATTGTGAAATTGTAAATTCAGTTACAAAATTTCTCATATCGTAGTTTTACTCTTATATTGATGCAAAAAAATTCAAGTTTCAAGTAAAAATTAAAAATTACAAACTGGTCAAACGAGCAGGTTCGGAGGCAGTCAAATGCTTCCGATGCTGTTTTGTCCTAGTGATGAAATTTTCGGTACTGAAATTTTTTTCTGTCTGTAAAATTCTTTTTTGCAAATTTTCTAAATAAATTTTCCAAATCTGTAATTTTGAAAAAATTTAAAGTTCATATTTTTTGAAATTTCTTCCAATTTAAAATTTTTCTCTGGTCAAGTAGTTGTTCTGAAACTCCTCTTTTAATTTTTTTAAATGTTGAATTGAAAAAAAAATTTTACGCGAATGTTTTTGAAAATTTCTCCCAACTAAATGGAAAGAATTTTTAAAAATGAAATATAAAATTGAAAAAAATTATACTTTTGGCAAAATAGTTGAAGGTTAATTCTGAAATCTGAAAATAGCTGAACGTCAAAAGCTAATCATGGCGAACGTTGCCAAATGGAACAGGTTGGAAACGAAAAAGAACGAAATGTCCTACCTTTTCACTGATTTTGGTTATAGGCAGGGGTTTTTTTTTGAAGTAACGATTACGTCCCGGTTACAACTATGCTAAAATAGTAACTAGGTAAATAAAATAAAGTTTTTTCATGTTTTTTTTTGAGGCTGACAAAATTTTGAAAAATTATAAACTGCGCCAAATTTATTGTAAAATAAAATTGTATAGGCTAATGACATTTTCGTGAAACTTCTTTGAAAGTTAATTTTTTTTTCAAGTTTGGCGGTTGATGTTTTTGAAATAAGATCATTTTCATGGAAAATTTCATGATTTGAAAAGACACTTTACCAAAAATTACTCAAATAGTGATCGAAACGGCGGGAAAATGATTGAGAGAAGTTAGTATTGACTTCTTTTTTTTTTTGATTGGGCATCGGAAAATCACAACAATTTTAAATTGAATAATCATCACTTAAATTTCCTTATTAAATAAAAATATGTTTAGCAATATTTCAAAAAGTGGGATATTTTACCTATTTTTCAAAAAAACTTCCATGATTTTTGAATCTTTGCATTTCGAGACAAAACTTACTACATGTTTGAATACTTCTTAATATAATATTTATAAAAATCTCAACATTTTTTACCATTTTTAGAAATTTTTTTAATCAAATTTGGAATCAATTTTAGGGAATTTTTAAATTCTGTTCGTAATTTGTTTTCCTTATCCCATTTTATTAAGTACGTGGGTGAATCGGACATAATTCGTACTTGAATTTGTTATAAATTAATATCCGAAAAACTAAGAAGTAAAACTGCCTGTAACATATTTCCAATAACCGAACAATAAACTCCATCGCAGAAAAAACAATTTTAAAATACAAGCTGACCCTTGATAACGACCTGGCAATTTCCAACTTCGGCGTACGAAAAGTTTACACGTCCAAGTTGATATTTAACTATTGTTCAAGACCCTTATTAAACTTATATTCAACATTAATATCGCCTCGAGTTAATTTTTCATCGAATTCTCGACTCAAAACCCAAAATACACCGCGCAATGAAACTTTTGGAACCACTTTGCCTCGTCGAAGGGAGATGAAAAAAAAGCTAAAAATCTGTATGAGCAATGTAAACACGGTTTGTTGTAATTTATTCTTTTATTGCTGATAAATAAAAACTAAACTAGCCTCGGTGCAGTTGGGTTGAAAAAAATCTCACGAAAAGAAATATTAAAACGCATTAACCGAGTTAATTCTTCGTATTGCAACGATCTCGTTGGTATCTTAATTAAAAATAAAAATAAAGGGTAAGAATAAGTACACCATACGAAGGGGCGTGACGATTACAACTATTCTCGGTCAATTTGGAACGTATAAATTTGAAATATATACTCGACTAGTTTAGTTCTCATTAAAAAAGACGCGATAATCATTCAATTTTGTGGGGTAAAGCGTGCATAAATGCCTAGTTTTTCAAAAAGAAGGAAACTGTTAAAAGTTGACAGTTTGATGGGAAGCGACCCGGCGCCTTCGTGCCGACAACAGTATCAGTGCCAAGATAAGGCGCCGGGGTGCTTTCATCGGACTTTTCGTTTAATAGTATCCAAGTAGTATAACGCTATTACTACGATATACGATTCGACGCTGCCGTTAGTTGTACAACTGCGAAGGGTGTCCTAAAATTTGTACACTGGCTAAAATTTTTTCCCGCCGAATATACCCAATAAACTACATTCGATCCGAGTGTTTTTCTTATGTGTACGTTGAAAGTACGACGACGTGCTGTAGAGTGCACACAAAAGGCCCATATCGAGGTAAAAGTTACTCTACGACGAACGAATCAGTACTCAATTAACATTTTTTATTTTTTACCGTATCGAAAGTACGATATATAGTTGTATTAAGTGCTTCTGTAAGTTATTACCGAAGAGTTTTCTTTTCATTTATCGAGTTGGTTTTTTCTCATCGGTTTCTTTAGAAATTTTGTTGGAGAAAAAAATCGTCCTCTTGTTTGAGATGTAGATACTCGATGGGGTGTATTTTTTTCGCCATCTGAATACGTCGCTGGGTCCGGGGAATTACGATGAATTTCTCGTATTTGTCGTAATTAAAAATTAATAATATCCGGGATAATATTTTGCATACGTGAAATTGAGTTTTTTTCCCCATTTTATTAAAATACCTAATTGGTTTATTTTTTTAGCCTAAGTACGTGTACTAATATTGAGTAGTGCAATTTTTCCGGGTTCTATTATGTGACTTGGGCTTGAGAAATTTTCGAAAAATTTAATTTTCTTTGATTGTAGGATATTGAAATGTGATTTTTGTTGTTTTTCTGATTGTATGTTCATCTCTAATTGATGTTTTCATTTGTGCAGGTTGGATTTTCCAATTTAAAAAATTACCAGTGACTCGGATTTGTGAAGAATCAATTAGGCCATCGTCAATATCGTAAGTACTTAGTATTTAGTTTAAAACAAATATTTTCTCACAGGGTCAGACAGAAAAGGAGAGGGTGGAGGAAAAGGTCCCCAATTCCCCATCATGCCAAAATTGTATTTTTGCTTAGAAAAGTTGACTTTCCATGGGAAATTTTTTAAAAGTGATTGATGACTTTGAGGAATGGATGGGAGAGGGGTTGTTTTGAGTTCAAAAAGTAGAAACAAATCGTACTTTTGGGTCAAAAAAAACGGTTTTAGTCGCAATTTTCCATTTTTAAGCCATTTTTCGCTTTATCAAACTATAGATATGCTCAAATTACATTAATTTATTAGTATTCTTACTCTATGTTATTGACTTGAAATAGTACATAATATTATGAAAAATTAATTAAAGTTATGAATCGAGGTTTTTTAATTTACGTAGAAATACGTCAAAACTTTATCCTTTGAAGTAAGATATTAGAACCACATGAAAAATCGTTAAGTGAATAAAAATTGGAAAAAACGTTTGAATATTTAGCCTTATGAGGTCTTACAAAAAATTTGAGTGCAAAAATGGCAGACAAGAGGACAGAAATGGGCAAAAAGTCTCACGTGTCTGCCTGGGGAGGGGGGGTTAAAGGACAAAACCCCGGGAGGCAAGAGTGGCAGACACAAATTCTGCCCTCCTCCTCCCCCCCCCCCCAGTGCAACGCAAAACGAAAGTGGCAGAAAATGACGATAAAGGGACAGAAAAGGACAGACACGTGAGACTTTCTGCCCTTTTGTCTGCCGTTTTTGCACGCTGGGTAGGAAACAAGAGGCAAACTTTTATATTTTAACGTTATATGTAATTGAATTTAGTCAAAAGTCAAAACTGAAAAAAATTCTATGAAAAAATTCAATCCGAAAAATTCACATTGAATTTCAAAAAAATTGAAGAGAAAGTGTTGAAATGCGAATCAGTGAGAAAAATCAGTGAAAATATACTGAAAATTCAGTAAAATTTATGAAATTAGCAGAAAAATCAGTGAAAATCTTTGAAAAATCAGCGAAAATTCGCTGAAGTTTTCCTGTGCTGCAATTCTGACTTTTCATCAGTGACTTTTCACTGATTCAGAATGAGAGAGTAGAATAACTTTGTTATGGCTCAAAAAACTGTTGAAATCGGTCTCGACGATTGATCGGTGAAAAATTAAAACTGAAATTGAACTGAAGCAAGAAATAAAACTCAAGTTGAATAACAAGAACTGAAAAAGCAATTGAAAAATTTTCAACGTTTTTTTCGATTTTCTTTATGACATTTTGACAACTGGGGTCACAAGAAGAACAAAAAGAAGATAAATCTGATGGATTCCCTGAACTGAAATGATTTAAAGTTGTCATTTTTCTTCAATGTTAAGAACTACTATTGATTTTTTTTTGTATTTTATGTCTTTGATTGATACTAAAATTATTGTTATAGAAAACTGAAAAAAGAAAATTTTTAGATAATGAAAAAATTAAAATTAAAATCGAACTAAGACTCACATGGATTTTCATTTTTGTTCCATTTTTCTTTCATCTACTGCAGAGCCGTGGCCGAGTTAGTTCGAACTCAGAAGTTAGTAGCATGAGACAACTTGTTTGTTTCAATACACTAAAATTGCATTATTTCCAGTCAACAAATTAGAATCGATTTGAGATTTGAGTCAATAAATTCGTGATCAGAATTTTTTTTTTAAATTGGCGCATTCGTTTAAAAAAACAACCGTAGTCCATTTTGAAAGTCTGACTTTCAACAGTTATTGTGAGATAAATTTCTCACCAAAAAAATTGGTATTTAGGTCTATGAAATCTTCAAACATTTGAGAATAAGTTATCGATGTTATAATTTTCTTCCTTGCAGATTTATTTTCACAATAACTCTCTGAAGTGAGAATTTCGTAATTTTAGCAGTTGACCCCCCAAAAATTCAATCCTGATTTTTTTTTCGCGTTTTATGTTCGTAATGGTCCACTACACAATATACTAAAATGGAAACCCCACAACCCTCCGCTGCCACCAGGGGAGGAGTAAATGTCACCGGTTTTTCGTGAATATCTCCTCAAATAAGCTTCAAAATGGAAAAATGGTTATGAACAGTCATGTTCTACGTGTAATTTCCTATCAGACAGGGTTTTTTTCGAAAACATCCACTTCTTTTCCCAAAAATTAAGAGTGGAAAACGCCTATTTTTCCAATATTTACAGTATTTTTGGAAATGATGGAAATACGAAGTTGAAAGTACCCAAAATTATACCAGTGAAGAGTAATTTTTTTATACATGCTGGTAGGGTATTACAAAAAAAAGTCACCGTCAGAATTTCAACCGCTACCTTTAATTATAAGAGTTGTTATTGAATACTGCAATAACCTCCCCTTATAATCAACACACGGTAGGGGTGGAAATTCTCTGACTCTATTCTGTAACTAAAACCTGATAAGTGAAAGATGAAAACTAAAGCTAAAAAAAAAAAGTTAAATTGAAATGGTAAAACTGAAACTGAATAAATAAAACCTGAAAATTGAAATTGTAAGCCCGGTGTTTGACTTTTGAATTTTTGATACGATTCGGTGACTGGAAGTAAAACTGAAACAAAAAATTGAAAAGAACAAACAAAATGGAAAAACTGAAACTAATATCTTCCGTCTCTAATATTATCCTGTATTTTCGTCTTTTCACGTAAAAAAAAACAATTCGACTGTGGCACTGGCCAATTTGAGCATGATCGTTTGCAAGTTTAGAAATGATCCGAGAGACCCACAATTCGAAAATTTAACTTTTCAACGATAAATCAAGGTTGGATGATGCTCTGAACAAGTGAAGAAGAACAGACATTTTGTTCTGTTCATGATCAGAACAAAACCATTTTTTGTTCCTGATTTTCTTGTTTCCTTCCAGCTTTGTAATGTTATTGAAAAACAATTTTGAAATTGAATGCTTAAATAAGGAATCCCTTTTTCCACTCAGCTCATGGAATATCAGATGGACACATAAAATTATCCTCATTTAGTCGGTCAATTTTGTTGACTTCTTTTTACAACTGAACTGAACTGAAATGAGGAAATTGAAACTGAAACAGTGAAACCTGAAACTTCGATATCTCGATACATCAAGTAGAAAAAATTAACTTGAATGAAACCAGAACAGAAAAAAAAATTTCCCCTTGAACAGAACGCCAGAACGATTCATTTATTAAAATAATCTGTTCTTGAACAGAACAGAACAGAACAGAACAAATCGACTTCTGTTCCAAGTTCCACCAGCCCTTCTATAAATCGCCCAAATGTCCAACATGCCAAAATTGAATTTCAATAAATATCGACAATAATGCCCATCAACAGTAAATTTAATTTCGACAGCCCAGATAAAAATATTATTTTCAATTCTTACCCTAAAGTATCCTTAAAACAACCGTTATACTTTCTATTAATGAAAAAAAAAATCCAAAAGTGTGTTTCGGGACAAAAAGACGGGTTTTAATTAAAGAGTTGAATTTTTCAACGTTTCATTTTCTCCCCAATGGGAAAACCTTCCGTGTTACTTCGCGGTTCAAATTTCAGTAAAAAAAAAAGTACGTAAAAGAAAAAAAATTTGTATACGTTATCGTGTGCTAGTAATTACCACCCTCAAGCGTTGACGTAAATTATGCATCTCCACCAAAGAGCAAAGAGCTGCCTTCTCTGCTCCGTTTTCCCCTGGAAATGATGCTTAGGCAACTTAAATAACATGCATGCTCGTCGTTCATCATTCTGCGGCGTATCAAAATTGCAGGTTTTATTTTTCCTAATGAATTACCCGGCGACGCGATGAAAACTACCAACGAATTTTTCAAATTTTATCCATCGAACGAAAAATAGGCTGAAAATTTTCATGCTTTGGGAAATATCGTCGAATTTAATTAAAATATCCAGTTTTACGAATTTTTCGTATATTTTAGACGTCAAATTTCACAAAACCCATCGAGTTGCTATTTACATTGAACCGAAAACGTATATAAAATATCCAAAAACTACATTGCAGCTATATTCTGGGCCCAGATCTGGTATGTCCATGTACCGAATTCAATTTCATTTAAGAGATGGTTCGACATAAATATAGAATTCGCACTATTGCTACAAAATGTCCACTATAGCGTAAACTCGGGTCGAACGAATACGTCGACAATTTTTTGCCATCATCAAATTTAAAAGAAATGTTCGGTATGCGCGGGGAATTGTAGAATTGTCTGAAACTTTTTCAGTTTACCGAATCGATTAAGTATATAGCGGTAATAATTCAACGAGAGAGATAGCACGACGAAGATATGTTATACCATCGATGCGAAATATAAGAACGTAGCATGATTTTGGGACTCCCTGCGTATTTAAAATATACAACCATAATTTTGGCGAACAGTTTACACTTTATCAATTCCACTTTGCACAAATCCCATTCTAATCCTTTCGAAAGCAACGAGACAGAGGGAGGAGGGCAAAAAAAAGAGTAAATGCGGACTTCCTAATACACATACTAATTCTAGATCATTCTCGTAACCGTACAGAATGTGGAATTGTATGGCGTTTTATCACACTCTCAAACGATGGTCAAGTTTTCCTCTTTCTTTTTAGCCCGGCCCGGCTCGACGCGGACGCACCGTGCGGTAATAAATTGAGCCGCGCCGCCCGACAAACGCGCAGTTATGCAATTTTATCAGCATGCGAATCTCGTCAGTTGGCAATTTTTCGAGGCGAATCGATAGGCAATTTTATTAACATCTAGAGTATTAAATTCTGCGTTACGGAGACGGCCGGCTGGGCCGCGCGAGGGTCGCGGACGGTGTAAATGAACATCCGCAAATACGTGTTAGCTTGATTGCCATTTCGACGATTGTTATTAACAAAGCAAACACGCGAAAAGCTTCGTTCGTCGGTAAGATGCATTAGAGGTGCATTATAAATGATGGAATGGCGATGGCGTTACGGCCAATAGGATTGTGTGTAGTTATGTCTGACTTGTAAGAGAAGGATATTTTTGAACGGTGAGATTATTTGGGTTAGGATGGGGGAGAAAAATGAAGAAAAATTCAGATACGAGTTTATAGGTGATTTTTAAGGCGAATTTTTACGAATTTTTTCATTTGCGAAATAATTTTTTTAAATGTGCTTAATCGTGGTTCGGATTTTTTAACGTTCAAGTTTCCAATAGTTTCTTTAAACATCTCTCATAAAATTAAAATCTGTAAAACATGGATTTTTTAATTATTTGATTTTTTGGGGGGGGAGGGGGGAGATTTCAAAGAAATTTCAACCAAAATTGAAGGATTTCTCAAAATAAATACTTACCTCGTCTAATTTTATTAATTAAAAATTTTTCAATATTTCATGAGGTCATTTCAATTCTATCACAGGGGAGAGGATGTGTCACAAATTCTGAATTTTTTCAAAAATTTTGTGTAATGAAGTAATATTTTTATTTCCCCCTCCATTCTCTTCAAAATTTTAATTTTGGGGTTCCAAAAAATCTAATTCATAAGATCAAAGTGAGAAATCCGAATTTTAAATTTCAACTGCTATTGATGTTGATTTTAGATCAAAACCAGCTTTTGCAAGAGAGAAAGACGATGACCAAAAGCTTACCAAAATGAATAAAAATCCCAGCATCGGGAATTGTTATTTTCCATCACTAGGAAGAGTCGGTCGTTCCAAATGATTCTTGTTTCGTTCTTTCGATTTCTGGTTTTGAATTTTTTTCCAGCCTCATTTTTTCGAAATTTGAACTTCAAAATTTTCCATTATTTATTCTAATTTATATTTTTCAAGTTCACATTTTTCAACTCTAAATTTTTTCAATTTCTTCAATTCCAAAAAAATTTTCAAAATTTTTCCAACAGTAAAATGTTTTTAAACTTCAAAAATTTTTAATTTTGATTTTTTGCAATTTGAGATTTTTCAAAAAATTTTTCAATTATTTAATCGGGAAAAATTTTAAAAAACATGAAGTTGAAATTTTCTTTAAAAAATTCAAAGTTGGAAAAAAATGAGGAGAAATTTAAAATTACTTATTGGAAAAAAGATTCAAATTGAAATTTTTTTGAAATGATATGAATTTGGAAAAAAAAATTAAAAACCAGGGTAAAATTTTGACTGAGAAAGCTTGAATTAAGAAAACTTCAGCTGGAAAAAATTAGTATGAAAATTTTCCCAATTTGATTTTCTTCAACAAATGTTTGTCACCTTAAAGTGGGAAAAATTCTGAAAAAATTTTAATTCAAAAAAAATTTACTGATGAAAAATATGATTTGAGCGGTAGAATGCGACCAATTCAGGATTCTTGGAGCAAAAGCGAAGATTTGAGTGGAGGATCAGTATCGTTCATTGTTCGAACATAACATTGTCGTTCAGTATACTCTTCCAAGTCATGGGAAATAATTAATCCCCTCAGGATCAATATTTTTGGTTATTATGTATTTAAAATTTTGAACTGATTTTTATTTACACAATTATTACAACATGTCAATTACAAATTATCACTTTTCATGTTCCGATGTTCCAAAACAGTCGTTCCTGATTGAATCTTCAAAAACGACGAATAATGACCATTTGTTTAATGTTATAAATTGATATTTTCTCAATTTTCCAATATTCTAAATTGTTTGGTTTTTTCGCCTCTTCAAAAACGACAGAAAATGAAAATTTTCCATTATTCTTAGTTGGTCGTTTCTTCAAAAACTACAAGAAACGTCCATTTTCCAATGTTCTAAATTAAAATTTTCTTGCTATTTCTTCAAAAACGACAAAAACAATGTTATCTTATTTTGTAAAGTGGTAGTTTTTTGTCGTTTTTAAGGAAACGGCAAAAAACAACCATTTTCAAGTAATCTGAATTGGTCGGTTTTCGTCGCCTTTTCAAAATCAACAAGAAATGAAAATTTTCCAATATTTTAAATTTAAACCGGGTGTTTTTTGTCGTTTCTTAGAAAACAATAAAGAAAGACAATTCTCCAATATTCTCAATTGGCGGTTTCTTCAAAAACGACAAAAAAAAGTCTGATTTCCAATATTATAAATAAAAATTTTCTTGTCGGTTCTTCAAAAACAACAAAAAACGGGGTCTTCTAATTTTGTTGAGTGATTTATCGTTCCTCAATAAACGAAGAAAAACTATCATTTTTCAATTTTCTAAATAATTGCTCAATTTTGTTGTTTTTGAAGAAACGACAAGAAAAGATTAGTTTAAAACATTGAAAAATTGTCGTTTCTTGCCGTTTCTCCAAAAACGACAAAAAACGTTACCCAATTTTGTAAAGTGGTCGTTTTTTGTCGTTTTTTGAAGGAACGACAAAAAACGACTATTTTGCAATATTTTGAACTGGTCGTTCCTCAAATAGGACGAAAAACGACAATTTTTTCAATAAATTTTAAACTTGGTTGCTTCTTGTCGTTTTTCTAAAAACGAAGAAAAATGAGGTCATCCAGTTTGTAGAACGATTGTTTTTGGTCGTTTCTTAAAAATCGACAGATAACGACAGTTTTCCAATATTTTTAATTGATCGTTTCTTGTCGTTTTTCCAAAAATGACAAAAAAACAAATTCATTCAATTTTGTAGAACGATACTTTCTTGAACAACCCTTTCCCAAGTTTTAAATCGTCGGGTTTTTGTCGTTTCTTCAAAAACGACCAGAAACGGCACCTTTTCAAATTTGTAGAACGATTGTTTCTTGTCGTTTTTTTCAAATACGACTGAAAAACGATAATTTAACAATATTCTAAATGGGTATCTAGTTTTCTGTCGTGTTTTCAAAAGCGACAAATTACCAATATCCTAAACTTGGTCATTTTTTGTCTTTTCCCCAAAAAAGACGAAAAAACGACGTCTTCCAATTTTATAGAATGATCGTCTTTTCAAGAACGACAAAAAACGACGATTTTCCAATATTCTAATTTGGTCGTTTCTTCAAAAAAATACAAAATACTTCTCTTGGAAAAAAGTTGAAAAAAAATTGGACTTATAAAAAAATCTTAAAAGTATCTACTTGTTTGAACTTTGAATAAATTACCAACAAATGTTCAAAAAAAAATTATTCAGTCAATGTAACCAAAATTTAGGCCCAAATCTACCATGGTATTAAACTATTTATTCATAAGAATTCTTACAAAACTTTTCATTCACAGTGAAGGCTTTTTTGAAAAAATTCGTTTTTAAATCGTATAAATTTTTGCCTGCGTTCGAATTTCAACTCAATTTCCCTCAGAACTACAGGTCCCCACGTATTACCAAATTCAGAATAAGCCTTCGAAGATGAATATTATAACAAAAAATCTCCACATAGAAATTAATTTTTTCGTTACTCCGTCAAACAGAGAAAAATCATACAATGATATTTCTGACCCTTATTTTCATACTCCAATATCCCAATATCCACTTTAGAGGAAGCCGGCGATAATTTCCCATCTTTGAAAACTTCCACCCGAAAAAGTTTCCTCCAAAATCGAAAAAAGAACCGTAAGATCAAAACCTGATCAAATTACCACGTAGCTGGAATAATCATCTCCATCCAATTTTAAAAATGCCTTCATAACCACCGGATCCAAATACCCTCTTTGATTAAAAATTCTCAAATAACAATAATAACTTAATCGAATTTCAATGAAAGGCTGGCTTAAAAAAACACATTCTCCCGGTTTCCAACCATTTAAAAAATATCGATTTGAACATTTAATTTTTACAGTTTGTTTCTACAATAATAATTTCCAGTGCAAATATGGCGGATATTCGCAACCCCGGCGGCTTTATCTTTAAACCCCCAAACTTTTAAATTTAATAAATTACGCGAACTTGGAATACCATCAAAGTCTGAAAAAAAATCCCAATCGAATTCCAAATCGGAAACTTTTATATTAAACAAAATACGAAAAATAATTCACCTCTGTGAAATCCTCGGTTATCGAAAATCACCCTAGAAAAAAAAATCTACCTACTTTGGATTTCTCATCCTTGCACGAATAAAATTCGCATACGAATTTCTAATCGGTGAAAATATTTAACGAAAACAAACCCCAGACAGACGTAAATAAACCTCGTCGTTCACTTTTTCGTTCGTTTTACACGTTTCAACCAATAGCAAAGGCCATAAAGTCGAACTAATCATAAAATTAACCGCTTTCAATTGCCCAACTTTGTTACAAACTGCGAACTAAGAAAATTTCCGAAAGAAAGATATTACAGTCGAATAAGATAACCGAAGTCGTCGTCGTGCCACGATACCAAAAAAAAAGGCGGTATTTGGGAAGAGTGATTTTCATACTTTAATTAGGTTTTCGTTTCGATGCTGGTTGCTTTACAATGGAACAGGAAAAATTACAAGATATCAAGACTGCAGCGCACTCTCATTTGTCAACTTAGACTAATAAATGTCATTTACCCTTTAAAAATTCTTCTGTTTACGATTTTTTTTCCAACTCCTTGGCCAGAAAAAATACGTGTCATGTTTGCCCAGCGATAGGCGTCTCGACTCTGGAGTTTTCATCCCTGATGAGTAATGCGATGCGATGACGGGGATACGTCGGTTGATTGTTTTTCTCTACATGGAATCGCATTTTTGTAAATTGAAACGTGTTTTTCCTTTTTTTTAATTTGAAACACGTTATAGGAAGACTATTTCGACGAATGCTCGATGTTGATTTGTATTTTCGCGCTTTTCCAATTTTCCCGGATTTTCTTCCCTCCTCCCTTGCTCTTCGCCGAACCCAATCTTCAATGTAAGTAACTTTTCGACTGTATGGTTTTAAGTACCAACGATATATTTCCTCGATTCATTCAACCTTTATTTTTTTATTCATTCTCGACTTGGAACGTCCATTGAACGCAAACAGATACCTTTCGAGTCGAGATTTTTGCGTTTTGCAGCGAAAATGCCTTTTTCTCATTTGCCTTCGTAAAGATGAACGGAAATGATAATTTTATTGTTCGAGTATCGTGTTTTTTTGTTTGCATTTTTAATCAAACGAATAACGTAATTTATTTTACATAAGGTTTTCGACGCAAGAACAAGAAACACTCGAAAATATTTTCCTAACAAAACAAAAATGTAAATTTTCAATTCCACATAAAAAAAACTCAAATGTAAATGACCCACGAAGAGAGGGAAAAAATCTAGGAAAAAAGAGAGATGCTACCGCTTCGTAAATTCGAAAACATTCCCGAATTACCATAAAGGAATGGAACGGATCATTTAACGATGTTTGGGATTTAAAGGTATCGGAGCATTATGTGTTACCTGAGCGCGCCAACGATAAAGATCAATCCTTTAAGTGGCAACAGCCACGAAAAATCTATTACATAAACAACACCCCGAGAAACGCGTACACCTGAAAAACATCACAATAATTAAAAACTCCGTTTCGAGATCGTTATTGATTTTCAAACGTCGTAATCCTAATGCGTATTGGGTGTTTTTAATTAAGAATATTTCCTATCGACCTTGATTCTTCTTTCCGTTTGTAAGTATGCTCGATTTTATCGCGTCGATTATTGAAAACGGTGTAGTTTTCGGTTTAACAATCGTGTTACATCGAGAGAAAAAAATACTCGGATGGTTGGAATTATCTACATTGAGAGGTGACAACGTCAATCAGTTAAAAACCGAAGAGTCTGAGTCGAGCCGCTGTAATGGGTCTGGTATTGCTGGTATAATTGTAATTAACCTTTTTTTTGGGTGAATTTTCTCCTTAAAAAAAATATTCGACTATTGTGGTGCATTTTCTTCTAAGAAAAATTCCAGTGATGATGCGAGATGAGGCAGTAAAATGTTCAAAGGCAAAGAGGCAGAAATAAAAGAAAGAATCCATGAAAAAAATTGAATGGGCAGAAAAAAATGATGAAAATTGTAGTCAGGTAAAAAAATTTCAATCGGATGAAAAAAAATGAAAAAAGTGAAAGAAAAAGATGCAAGAAGCCTTGAAAAAAATTATAATAAGTACCTACATCAGAAAAAGTTTAATGAAGTACAAAATAAAAAATTCATATTTTTGAAAAGCTTGAAAAAAATTAATGAAATGGGAAAAATTTGTTCAAGCTGGAAACAATTCGATAAAGTAATAAAATGTTTTGAGAAACAGGATAAAAGTTTGATAAAAAAAGAAAAAAATTAATGTAGTTGAAAAAAGTTTGATGAAGCAGGAGTAAATAAGTTTGTTTAATGTACTCACCATGAATAATTTGAAGATGAAGTGATGCAAAGTTTTATGAAAATGACGAGAGTGCCCTGAAACTGATAAAATGGCGCTGGAAGTGCAAAAAGTCTTTCATTTGGTTCAAAATTCTTTCATTTTTTTAAAATTTAACATTGAGTAATTTTTTTCTAATCATGTTGGTATGTTTTAAAAAAGTCCTTTTGAAATTTTATTCATTTTTCGTTTATTTTTTTGTATTGATGAGTTTTTTATACTTAGAATAAAAGTAGGTCTACAAGAGATCAAGATTATTAATTTTTATACGTACAAGTGAATTTCTAAAATAGGTTTGGGAACATTTTCTGAAAGATCTTGCGAAAAATCTGAAAAAGTACTGCTGAAGTTCTGCATTTGTATTTGAAAATGTTATAAAACCCCCTACCTCTCTAACAACCGAAATATTGAGAAAAATAGGCATTCTTACCTTAAAAATTACCTATAAAAAAATATCTACAATTCCACAAATCATTATAAATTTTTTAAAATTTTTGCTAGGCACTTCAGAAAAATTGGTACATGATTGAGGATCTTGGTATCAAAGCGAGACAGAACCCTGTGACACTGTATGACAAAATGGACCTTATGTGTCAGAATTTTTTTCTATTTCTTGTTCTCTAACTGTTGGAGAACAAAATTTGTGAAGAAAATTAGAAAAGTTTTTCTGACACATAAGGTCCATTTTGTCATACGGTGTCACAGGCTTATGTCTCACTTTGATACCAAGCTTCTCAATTCTCCAGGAACAGATTTCATCAAGGAAATCATATTTGATTTTTTTTTTAATTTTTGGAAACTTTTAAATTTTTTTAAACTTACAATTTGCCTTCAGAATTGTTTTTTGAAGTACATATTTCGTGTCACTTTTTCGATGGTTCAATTTTTAAACAATATTGTCCAATTTTTGAAAAATTATCCAATTTTGGTGAAATGTTTTACTTTTGAAAAATTTTCTAATTTTTGGAAGTACTTATCCATCAAATTTTGGAAACTCGTCTAACTTCTGAGAAATCCTTCAGTACCTGCCTATTTTAAAAACTCTCTCAGTTTACACAAAAAAAGTTTATATTTTGAAAATCATAAAAATCTTCGTAGATAGTTTTGAAAAATTCTTCAATTTTTGAAAACTCCAAATTTTGGAAAATGTCGTTTAATTTTCGGAAAACTGTACATTTTTTTTAGAAAACTGTTGTTCAAAAGTATCCATTAAAAAAATTATTCATTTTTAGACAATCATGCGATTTTTATAAAATAATGAAATTTTTAGAAAATTGTTCGAGTTTTGGAATTCTCTTATTTTTAGAAAATAGGCCAGTTTTGGGAAATTCTTTATTTTAGGGGAAATTGGCCAAGTTATGGAAAAAATTGCCACAGTTTAGGGAAATCGTTCAGTTTTTAGAAAATCATTCGAACGTCCTAGCGTTGAAAAAATACATGCAAAAACGAGGACTTTGATCATTTTTTTTTTTGAAAAATTAGGTCATTAAAGTCACTGTGGGTCGGGGTGGGGGGGGGGAATTCGATTGAGTACACTATGTGCAGGTATATAGAACAAAAAGTCAATAAATCAGTGAAAACCTGTGATATAGTATTGAAGAAATCTTTTTAACATTTTGGTGAAGTCATTATTAATTTACTTTTTAAATTTGATCATTTAGAACTCAAATTTGGCCCCAAAAAATGGGGGGAAATGGAAATACTCGAGTGACATGTCGTTTGTTATGTTTTTAATAATGCTGAGCACAAAAAACGAGTTATTTTTTTGGATTCTACTCCCTACCACCTCCTCATCTCCGTTCTCCCCACATTTGAATTGTTGAATTATTCGTTCGTGAAAATATCACCGGTGGAGGGGGGGATTTAGAACTCAGTGGTCCGAATTTTAAATCATACCTTAAAAATTGAGGCATCCTTAATGAGTTTTAAGGAACCGTTTCGTGCTTTCTGATTGGTTGAAAATGTAATAAGGAACCTTTAAGGCTACCTTAATTTTTAGTATGATATATTCAAATATTTTGACTTTTGCCTGAAATTTTGTGGCGTTCGTTGTGCAGTCAAGATCCTATCACAAAAGTTACCATGTTCAAATACCATCGCAAAAAGCTATTCGCAAATTTTTGGAATATTTTAAAATTATTTTCTCAAACTTTAGTTCATCACTAAAAATTGAGATTTGCCTGAAAACGCTTTTTTGATTATGTTAGTGAAAAAATTCTAAAAATGTGGTGATTTTTGCTCAGAAAATTCCTGTAGACATCTTGTGTATTGTGAGTCCTCCCTCATCCCTCAAATCACCTTGTCAGGTCAAAGAAATAAACAAATCATATCATAAGCAATGAAAAATTGAATGATCTTTTTTTTAATCTTTTATTCGTATTATGAGAACTTGAGAAGAAATTTTATTAAATTTTTGCTGCAGAAAAATCTCACCCAACCCCTTCCCTTCTCCCCTCCTCTCTCATCAATACATGTACGTATTTCAAATCTCCACCCAAACTCGAACCTACTCAATCATTCGACAATCTAAAAGCGAAAAAATATGAAAATTACGAAAGCTCGTCTCGAATATGTTATTTTTTGAAGTGTCAATTTCCAAAGCAGCCTCGACTCTTTAATAAAAGTACCTTTAAATCTACCATCTCTGAAGATATATCTTGTCTCTTGACGGCTCTCGTAGTCGTATACAATGTAACAGTACATCCATTGAGAGCGGCGTAGCAGCGGCGAAAACCAGCTTATAAACTCGTCATGTGTTAGACCATCTTAAAGCACGTATAATACACGAGGCGAGAGAGAGAGCTGGTTACAATGTATGAGGGTTGAGATTGCATGGGAAAAATTCTAGCTAGGCACAAGTACAAAGCTCTCTGAACGTGTATATGACTAGTTTTAGTTTCTTGGTGTACGGAAGAGCTAATTCGCGTACATGCAAACATAGTAAACAAGGTACACGTATATAGTATTTACCTCGGATATACACGGCCGAATATAAATATAATTAGCGCTGAAAATGCAAATATACGATGACGTCAGAATGCGCAGCGGCGACGAAAGTGGCGCTATAGGTGGCGCGGCGGTACCATACCGCCGTCGCGTGTAACAACGTCGCGACGGCACATGAGAAATAAACTAATGAAAATGAACCATAGAGCAATTAAAACTTGAAATTTTGACGAAGGCAAAGCGTTCCTCGTTTCGGTAATACCACTTTATATGTAGATGTGATTCCAATATACTCTGTGCCACGATGTAGCAGCGGCGGAGGCGAAATACACCGCGATTATTACATTAACTTTATACCGAACATATTAATATTTAAGCGTCTTGAACACGCTTCTCGGTTACATTGTGTACTAGTCTGGTCTCTTTAATCCGTCGAATCGATTTCGAATACATGTGTGGTCTGTCACAATAACCCACCGAAGTCGATTTAAATAAAAAACTAATAATATTATTTCAGATACAGATAAAGTATCCGACATACGTACGACATCGTCATCTCATTCGGTGTGTTCGCAGAGTCTCTGACTGCCGAGACAGAACGTCTGAAAAGCTTCGGATTGTTTTTTTTGACGTGATTCTGGTTCTGGTTCTCACTCATTAGCTATGTGCAGGTCCAAGATCGAAACTCAAATCGCAGATCCACTTGTGACTGGCTAAATATGTTAGAAGAGTGGATCGAAAAAAAAAACATAGGTGTCTTGAATTTTGACGAAAATTGGCGGGATGGTTTACTTTGAATGGGAGACCCCTGAAAAAATTTTCTTTACTTGGTTTTTGATTTCAATTTTCTTTAAATTTTTCATTTTTTTCTACTTCTAAAATTTTCCTGAAAAGTGAATTTTCGAAATTTGAGTACTTTGATCGTACAAATGGAGTTTATGGAGATAGTTTGAGCTGCTGAACACAAATATGTTGTAATTTTTTTCGTATGACAATTTCGTGTACAAAGAAAGTGGGATTAGCCTTTTGCTATACCTATACTTACTTGAAATTTCAAAAATCACGGAAAAGGAATGAAATGAAGTGAAAATCGGACAAGTGGTGTATAAATACGTATTTCGGAGTATAATTACGAGAAAAAATTTTTCGGCCAAAAATGACCATTTTTATGAATAAAAAACGTTGTGGAAAAATGTTTTTTCGGTTTTTCAAGGTGTTCCACCACCTGGAAAATTCTAAAAAAAAATATCACGTTGTACATAAGGACTAGTTACATGAAATTATATTTTTTTCAGAATTGCACCTCTGAACCATCATATGAAAAACTCGATTTGAAGTTTTCAAACACGAATTTCAGCAAGAAGAAATCATAGATTTTTTTTTCAACCCACCCAACAATACCCCTCAGTATAGTGTACCACCCGCCACGCAAGTTCGAAAAAATTTGGTTAAGAACTTGCGAAAATGAAAATTCCTAATGAAAAGGCTGGAAAAAAGAACGTTTTGGACCATAACTAGGGGTATGAGAGGGGTAGGGGGCCAAAAATTTTTCCATGAGGTTTTCAGACCATAAGAACCAAATTCCATCGATTAGTTTCGAATTTCAGCTCAGGGGCAGATTCACCTTATCCGCCGCGCCGGTGCCCTTTTAAAAATTTTGTGTTTCAAAATGACACGTGTTAATTTGCACTTAATTTTATTTAAAACATGGGTCAAGTCCTAGAATTCAAATTAAATTGATTTTTTTTTTAAATTTGATGTAATTTTTTTCATAATTGGAGTAATTTTGATTTTTTTTGTCACGTCGACATATCACCTAGGAATATGCTTTTTACCATCTTGAAACAGTAAGGTTCTAAGGTGACAAAAAACAGAGTTTTTACAAAAAAGCAGAAAACACATATCTCTCGAGAATACAAAATTTCTAGCGCATATTTTATTGATTATTTTCAAAAATTAGAGACTCCAACCCTCTCTGAGTATCGGTTTTCACGTTTGAAGTAAAACTGGTCCTAGAAATGAGTTCAAGCAGTCAAAACCGTGGATTTCAATAACTCACTCGATAAAATCGAAAAATCTTCAATTTCGGTCCCGTCTCCGTGCCCTCCAAAGCCAGTTTCTGAGTTTGTGGTCAAAATATCAACCCCTCCCCTTCCAAAATGGATTTAGCAGCTTCGGAAACATCCTTACGACTGTTTTAGATTTTTTTGTCGAATAATTGTTTTGATCTTTCTATTTTTATTTAGTGGACTCTTTTCTCGGATTTTTTTTTCAATCAGTAGAAGTATATTTTGAAATTTTTTTTAGAAAATTTTGTATGTCAGTGCAGCCAGTTACAAATCGTGACATGCTACACTATGGAATTTACGTTTACCTCGAATTATTTTTTTTATCTTTTGAAAAATTCCCAATAATTTTGTAGGTACCTAGCTACCTACTTGACGAAAAAATAATGCATTCGAGTTCATAATATCAGAATATCACAATTAGCAACTGGCTGCACAAACGTACAAAATTTTCAAAGAAAAATTTAAAAAATTTAATTTTTGATGATTGAAAACAAAATTTTTGTGAATTTTTCAAACTATAAAAAAATTAATTCGAGTTCAACGTAAATTTCATAGTGTAGCATGTCACGATTTGTAACTGGTTGCACTAAGATACAAAATTTTCCAAAAAAAATTCCGAAATATACTTCTAGTGATTGAAAAAATAATCAATTCAAAGTCGATATAAATTCCGTATTTTGGAATTTTATGATTTTCTGTTGGTTACACTGGGGTATAGAATTTTCAAAATTTTTTTCAAAATTCACTTTCAGTGGTTGAAAAAATGTTTTGTTCAATTTTGATGAAAAAAAATACATTTCAGCTTAGTGAAAATTTCATATTATTGGAATATTTCAATCTGCAACTTTTCAGCCCTCTGGTAGCAGTCTGAGTTTTGATCGGAGAAAGATGGCGATGGTTTAAGGAGATGTATAGAAACTTAAATTGCATCTTTTACGTGCTAAGAAGGCTTCTCACACAATTTTGATTGCCTAAAGAACACAATTTTTTCAAAAGGAGGTGTACTTTGAGCACCTTCCGCTTCCCTCTCCTTACTCCTATGGGGCTCAAATTTTTTGGGGGGAAGCCTCCCACTCAAAGTAAACCACCCCACCAAATTTGGCCAAAATTCAAGATATGTTTTTTTTCACTCCACTCTATTGAACATTTATATTATTTGTGACAAAAATTCGAGAAATCTTTAAAATATTTTTCTCAAATTGTTTCATTTCTTGTCTTTTTCAAGTCCGAATTTTCTTAGAAATTCAAAAGTTCTATTTTTAAATTTTTTTTCATTCGTCAGATTTTTTACATTTTTTCTACTCCAAAAATTTTCAAGTTCAAAATTTCATAATTTTTTTTTTCAATTTTAGTTTTTTTAAAAATGGGTTTCAGCTTCAAATTTTCTTTCAACTTGAAAATACGTCAACGAAATTGAAAAGCTGATACTTCGGTAAGTATAATTTCGATTGTTGAATAAAAAATTGAAAAAATTTGAACTTGAAGTTTTTGAAGTGCAAAAATACAAAATTTTGAAAAAATTGAAACCAAAAATCAAACGGAGAAAATTATTAGTAGCAATTTTTCGAACAAAAATTCTTCGTGCAAATACATAGGTACTTTTGCAAAAGTCAACAATTTGGTCGTTCTCTACATTTTTGAGTTTGATGTCTGAAGAGATTTGTTTTCGGTCATGTAGAATAATTTTCGATGAAATCTTACAAAAAATTATATGACCGTGCTGCCAACTGAATTTTTATTTGCGCAATTTTCCTATAATTCAAATTGCTCATTCCTTGGCTTGAAATACAATATTGCCAAAAATTTTGGCAATTAAAATAAAAAATCAGTTGTTTTGAACATTTTTTGTAACATTTGGCCAACTTGAATTTAATGAAAAATTTGTAAATCAAAATGCAAGTGGCAACACTGCCATAAAAAATTGGCTCGATTTTGAGGTAAGTATCTGGGTATTAAATTTAAATTTGGTAAAAATCGAGAAATCTTTGAATTCGCGAATTGCAATTTTTCAACTCCCTGGTAGAGGGCAAAAAGTGGTATTCTAGCAGATGGCACTGTTCAGAAATGGCAAAAAACTGCATTTTTTTTTCAAAAATGACTCGTTTTTTGTCCTCTAGCTTCGTCTGTCTCTTTTTGGGCTTGAGCTCATTTTGGGGGGAGGGAGGAATCCTTCGCTCGAAGTAAGTTACCTCAGTAATTTTCGTCAAAATCCAGGTTCTGTTTTCTTTTCGATCCACCCTATAATGTGTTAGCCTTCTGTTCATTTTATGTACTTACCTAACCTACCGATGAATTATCTTTGAGAATAATGGTCAAGCGTTCATAAAGTGAAGCTTTTAATTGTTAAATATTCCACTATGCGCTTATTTTTATTTCGTACCAGCCGGAAGCAGCCCCGTAATAAATTACTAACTTAGTACGTACGCCACAGCTAGGATTATTATTTTTTGTTTAACTCGACCTGCGAAAGATTTACCTTTTAAAAAGATGAGAAAAAACACAGACTTGTAAATCGTTACACAAAACGCGACCTATTTTTTGGCTACGAGCGCCGGGACTAATAAAATTTTCAAAATGTACTCGACTATGAAAAAATTTCGCCAGAAAAATTGATCGCTCGAAGGACCGTAGGACCCGATGTACGTACTTATTCGTACGTTCGTACCATACATGTATTCGCTTTCACACCTTTTGTACGGTCGTTAAGTTGTTTTACACAATTTTCTTCTTACCTTATGTCATCGTTGTAGCGTATTTTTTTCCTCTAAATGTACACGCGTTAGTTTGGTTTATAGTTTATACGCATGAAAGATTAAGATTTCTTAGCCCTTCTGCGTTATGCCCCGTTTTGTATTGCGTTTCCAGCCAACGATGATTTATCATCTTTATTCTTAGTTAAAAACGTTGTTTTTGTTGTTTGTTTGGGTGTAGGAGGACCATTTTTTCTATACCTCGGTGCACTGAACTCGTTCTCTTGTACGTAACGATGGATGAACGATTGCTGTGGAATGTTTCCAGTGATAAGAACATCTCGACTAAGATCTCCGAAAGGTGAGTGATTCGGATTGTATTATTTCTTGATGACTCGAGTTGAAATTATTTCAGTGATTGTAAATATTTCATTTGTCGGAAGTGTTGAGATTTTTTTCTTGTTGTAAAAGTCCAATCTATTTTATAGTTTATGAGAATTTTCGAACGGAGACATTGTTGTCTTAAAACTTAATAAAATTATACATTTCAGTAGGGAAAACTTGATTCGAATTGAAATATTTTTTCAATTTTGAAATTTCTCTCTATTTTTCTCAACTTTTTACTCGAAATAGTTACTAGCTCCCAGAGAAACAAAAAAAAATACCATCATAGAAAAAACATAAAAATATGAGAGATGGCGCGAAATAATTTTTGGGATGAAAACTTGTCTTATTTCTCAAGGAGTGTTGGAGAATTGGATCTGACTATCCGACAACAGATTTAAGAATCGTAGAATCATTTTTGAGGTGGAAATTCATTCATATATTCATCCCAATAATCATCCCAGTCACAAATCCTCGGAAAAATTGGGAAAATTTATCCTAATAATCATCCCAGCCTCAAAAATTCGAAAAAAGCGGGTTGATTTTTGGGATGGAAATTCATTCCCAAATTCATCGCAGTCACAAATGCTCGAAAAAAATCAGGGAACTATCATTTGAGATTAAAATTCATCCCAATAATCATCCCAGCCTCAAAACCACGAAAAAAAACGTGATGAGTTTTGGGATGAAAATTCATGTCAGCCATAAATGCTCAGAAAATCGAGGATTGATTTTTTGGGTTGAAAATTCGTCCCAATAATCATCGTAGTCACAAGTACTCGTAAGATTCGGGGGAATGATTTTTTTGGGAATGAAAATTCATCCCGAAATTTATCGCACTAACAAATCCTAAAAAAAAATCGGAGAATGATTTTTTTGGGAATGAAAATTTATTCATTTTACCGTCCCAGCCTCAAAACCTCGAAAAAAATGTGATGATTTTTGGGATGAAAATTCATCCTAGCCACAAACGCTCGGAAAAATTAGAGAATGATTTTTTTGGGCCAAAAATTCATTTCAATAATCATCCCAGCCTAAAAAACTCGAAAAAACGCAGGAAGATATTTTTGATGAAAATTCATCCTAAAATTCATTGCAGTCGAAAATGCTAGGAAAATTCGGAGGATGATTTTTTTTGGATGAAAAATCATCCCAAAATGCATCGCAGTCACAAATCTTCAAAAAATTCGTGGGATGACTTTTCCGATGAAAATCATTTTCAAAAATCATTCCGAGAATTTTCCAGGCAAAGGATAATTTTTCCGAGGAATAAAATTTCCACAAATAATCCTCATGATTTTCCAGACATACGTTGATTTTTCCGATGAAAAACAATAGTTTCAAAAATCATCCTAGGTTGTTTTGAGTTTGGGATGACTTTTCAGATGGAAATTATTTTCAAAAATCATCCCAGGTTTTTTGCAGTGATGGAAAACTGAAATGATAATAGTTCCAGTTTCAGTTCTCAAAATTTTTTAGTTCCAGTTTCAGTTCCAAACACCAGTTCCAAAATTTCAGTTTTTAAATTTTGAGGAACAAAAATGAAAAATTTTCTGCTAAATTTGAACATTGTTGTTTTTCCTTTTCGATTCAAAGTACAATTTTTCCCATTTCAAGCTCAAAACAAAAGAATTCTAGAAAAAAAGTCATTAATAATATTTTTCGTAAATGTTGTGACTTGTGACTAACCCCTGAATTTTTTAACAAAAAATTTAAATACCTAATGTATGCGAGGACGTCTTTAATTGGATGAAATTTTCGAGTGTACAACGCAATTCTTCTTTAATCATTTTTCGACGTAAATGTAAATTTTCAAGGTTTGGGGGTTTTTAGTAAAAAATTTTTAATTGAATGTGGTTTGGTGGGCAGTTTTTTTCTTAGGAGGCTTAGTTTTTGAGGTATTTTCAATAAAAAAAAATACGCTGAACTTTGAACTTTCAAGCAATCTTAAGAAAAAATTAATCAGACTCTACAGAAAATAAATTTTTTGCTCTACAAATTATGTTCTATGCATTTTTTTCGTTAAACCCTTCTCAACATCAAAATTTTGACTTTTTCAAGTCATATTTTAAGTATAAAAATTGCAACTGCTGGAACTGGTATAAAACTGAAATTCATTTCAGTTCCAGTTCCAGTTTTTTAATTTTAATTCCAGTTCTAGTTCTAGTTCCAGTTCCAGTTTTCCATCACTGGTTTTTTGAACTTGGGACTGACTTTTTCGATGAAAATAATTTTCAAAAACCATTCCAGGTTTTTTGAGCTTCGAATGACTGTTCCGATGAAAATCATTTTTACAAATCAATCATCCCAAGAATTTTCCGAGCATACGATTATTTTTCTTATGAAAATCATTCCTATAAATCATCTCACAATCAGTTTTTTTTTTAGTTTGAGATAATTTTCCAATGGAAAACATTTTCATAAATCATCCCAAGAATTTCCCGAGTTAAGATGTTTTTTCCGATAAAAACAATTTCACAAATCATCTCGTTTTTTTGAGTTTTGGATGACTTTTCCCATGAAAATTAATTTCAAAAATCATCCCGAAAAATCTGAAAATTGCATTTCACTCTTCTCATAGAGTCTTACGTATGTTGAAAAATTTGTAAAATTGAAAAAATTGACGATGTTTTGAAACTTGAACAATTTTGGATACCTAATAGCTAATTTTGAATCAGGATAGGACTCGGGTAGATAGCTAAACTGTTGGAGTGAAAAGAATTTATGCGTTAAAATCATAGAAAACTCCATAAAAAGAATGTTTCGTTGAAATAAGTGGGGTTGAGTCTAAAATTTTCCGAATGATGGCTATAAAATTTTCGTTTTGTGTTGGAAAATATTGAAAAAATCGTACTTCGAGCCGAAAGAATTGCAAAAATTCATTTTCAGCCAGAAATCTCCATTGATTTTTTTTCGTTCCTTTCCCAAATAAACCAACTTTTGTCGCTTTCATCTGAAGTTTTTTTTATTAAAAATACAATTTTTTCCATTTTTTGATCCCCTTTTCAAAAAATGTAATTATTCTATTATCGAATCTTCTTTCTCAAACTTATTTTCTCTAAACTGAAAATTAATTGTTTAATGGAATCAAGTGATCATCTCCTCCTTTCAATCCAATTCTTTGAACCCATCAAAATATAAAAAAATCCGTACTAAACAATATTTCTCTCATAAATCCGTCACTTTTGAAGAAACTACATATTTCCAAGTTTTCAATCTTGAAAATCTGGTACCTAGCCAACATATTACGTCAAATTTCTGAAAAATTAATTTTCCACGTACGTTATCATAATGTATTTCTGGAAGAAAATCCCATCAAACTCGAATTCGACGCGAATAAAAACAAATTCGAAACATTTCGTCGAACCCTCCCTCCACCCTAAAAATAATTTCTTCACGGCCTTGTCAAACAGCTTAATACGAACCACCTACCTAACTACAGCTACCTCACCCACACCTGTACTTTCGAGCGAAATTTGAAAAACGGCACATTAGAAAGTTACTGCGTGAGGTAAACTTTATAAGATCGACGCGTTTGCCAGCGACTTTTAAAAGATCTCCCACGCGTAATCCACTTCTCGATAAAAAATAAACGTCGTCGACCCGTACGATACTGTACGCTTCGTACAGCGAAATACCTCGCATTCATCCATTTCGCACATCGAAAAAGAAAAACATACCGAGGGAGAAAAAAAACACGACCGTGTTATTTTATACGCGGCACCTTGTGTGTGTGTAACGAACCGCCGAGGGAAAATTTCAATTTAGCCAATAATTTTTGTCACGAGTAGAGCCCGTCGCGTCTCGCGTCCGCCTTAAAGATTATTCCGCTTTACGTTGCGTAAATGTGCAACTCTATCTGCGAAAAGAAGGCACCGCACGAGCGAAAATACGAGTAAAAAGTCTTAACTTATTGCCCGAGTATATTCGTCGTTCTACGTCAGAAAAATATAACCGCCCAGAACAGTTGTCCATTTTATTATTATGTGAAATCTTTTCTTTCTTGTTCTTTATGTTTGTTATATTATCAAAGTTTCTCCGCAAGAATTATCCCTTCGCGATGGCGACAAACCAAGCTGCGTTTAATAAGTTTAAAATAGAAAAATACTCTCGGTACGTTATTAAATTTTTTTCCAAAGGAAAGCAAAAAGAATCGTTCAGCGCTGTGCTGGTTTTTGACATCGCGTTGGTTGTCTCGTTCGCTATACGACATTTTCATTAACGATGTTGCATTTTTTTTAACCAACCAAATTCCCAAGTCTGTAGTATTCCCATTTAAACCGATGTATCTGCGGTCTGCCGAGACTAAAGTTCAACTAAAAAGTTCTCCGTTGGCGAGAACTTTGACAATTTTTAATCAGAAAAGGAATCTTGGGTATTAAAAGTACCAAATATTTGCTGACAAAAAATTCGCCTAGTAGCAGATGTAAAAAAATACTCTTTTTTTATTCAGAAAATGACAGAAAATTTTTTCCAAATCGTACATTTCGTATTTGAAAATTCGCAAGGTCGTCGATACTCTCTGATTATACAGTCTTGGCAAAAAGAGTACACATTGATTTTATTTCGCGTACTCGTGCGCGCTAAAATATTGCCAAAATATGTAAAACCATATCGCCTCTTTCGTCTCGTTATTTTCTCCAAATGCAAACACACAAATTCATCGTACGATAATTTTGGTTAAAAAACAGTTTTATCGTGATGTTTTCTCTCTCTCTCTCTTTTATTGCAGTTTCTTTTGTTGGGAACTGTATAAACGTTGCCGAAGATTTCTGGCGTATCCTTGTCGCAATTGCTTTATACAGTTTGTTGACCTTCAAAAATTTACCAACTTCTGGGAAATATATCGTCGAAAACTATAAAAATAAATGTATAGGAGAATACCAGAGTATATCAAAAAATGGCCGAAAAAGTGTATCTGTACGTTGAGCTATGTAGTTTAGGGCAATTTTGATGTCGAGCTCGATATTTTGATGTTTTTTTATACATTTGGTATAATTTTTTTTTCGTTTGGAGAATTTTATTGTTTTAATGAAAAGCAATTTCGAAAAGATATTCGTGTGGATGGTTTCAAAAGTGAGATCTTGAAAATATACCTACTTGCAATAAAAATATTTTTTGAGTGGTAAAGACGAAGTGAACCATTATTGTTGATCATTTATATCATATTTTATCCCGAAGGAGAATAATCTTCAACACGTTAAGTGCTTCTTTAACAAAGTTTTTGCACTTGATGTTGCACACTTCAAAAGAGAAGTAGGAGAGTAAAATTTAAAATTTTTCAATTCTAATGGAATTTATTCCAATTTCTCAGATTTAAAGTGCAGCTATCTCAATTTCTATGATTTCTCATTTTGAATCATTGTTGCAATAAAAAATTATGAAAAATAATCTATTAAAAAATCGAGAATTTTTTGCGAAAATTGTCACTGATTTTTAGTATTTTTAACATGGATATGTTATAGGGCTGGGTGTGAATCTCTATAAAATGGACGATCAATTTTTACCCATAGATTTTTTTTTTTTTTTGCTGTTCTTGAGAATATTGGAATTTTTTTGGCGAATTTATATACTGTTCTAAAACAAATTTTTACGATTGCTGACATAATAATATTTTGTAGATCTGTAAAATTGATTTTTATGCACACTGAAAATACAAATAGGTAAATAAATTTTATCCAAAAAAATAATAACGGGGCACCATTCACAAAAATGGCAAAATTTATTCTGAAAAAATAATATTTATCGCAAAATTTAAGAAAATGAGAAGAAAGTCATCAAATTACCCAAAGGAGAAGGTGGGGAATTTGAGTTTTTTAACATAGATTTATCAAGTATTTAAAAAATAAGACCAAGGGGAGCCTGATTTGATAATATGATAATTTTTTGTCACATCTAAAAAAAAGAACTTGGAGAATTTGTACAAATAAGTAAAATATTCATGTACTCTCTCATTCCGGATCAGTGAAAAATCACTATGATAAACAGTCAGAATTGCAGCACAGGAACAATTAGGGAAATTCACTGATTTTCAGCGAGTTTTCACTGATTGTTCAAAGAATTTCACAGATTCTTCAGTGAATTTCATAAATATCACTCAGTTTTTAGTGAATTTTCAGTTATTTTCCTCACAGATTTGTTTTCAGCAAAAAAATTTCACTGATTATCTCCTGTGCTGCAATTCTGACTGTTTCTCATTGATTTTTGATAAATTTTACTGATTCAGAAATGTGAGAGTACTCATAAGCGAACACATATTTTAATCATTCTATTTCTATTTCTTTAAATATTCATCAGTCTTTGATGAAATTCTGCCTTTGATAATCAGTGAAATGATTTTCATTGAAAATGAATAATTTTTCACTGATTTTTCATTCAAGAATCACTGTTTTCTCAATCAATTCCCAATTCGTCAGAGAAAATCAATAATTTTAACTGAGATATCATAGTGAAAAATCACTGATTTTCAGTTAAATTCATTTCACTGATTAAAACAGGTAAACTTTACTAATTCAGATTTAAGGAGCTACACCAGTGCCACTGAAATGACAGGTTACTCAATTTTTTCATTGAAATTTGACCCCCTCTTAGTTTTTCTTGAATTCTCAACCCCTCCCTTAAATAATTTTTGGGTGCACTTGTCCATGTACTGACATGTCGGACTTGAAAAAATTTGTGAATTTTCTTACATTAAATTTGACTTTACCGAAAAATATATTTAAATTGTCAAAATTGTGGTGATGTTTTGAGTAGAATTTTAGGCCAAAACAAAAATACATCGAAAGTGCATCATAAAAGTATCTCATATCTAAAAATTTCAAATTCATTTTCTGAATTTTGACGAATTTTTGAAAATTTAAACTTCCTCTATAGCAGAGTCCTGAAAAATATAAAAATTTATTCTCATTAACGAAAAAAGTTTAACGTTAGTAGATACCCCAGTTTCGATCTCTCGAATTGATTGAAAGTGGTTTTCAAACGTTTTGAAGCATCCTTGCTTTTTCAATTTTTTCCACAAATTTTTTTGCCAAAAAATATGAATTTGAACTGGCAGTTACGAATTTTGAAAAATTATGATTTAATCTGTCAAATAGGTCACCAAAATAGATAATATCCGAGTGTTGAGGCATTTAGGTAGGTATGGACCATTTTTATGGGATTTGTTTCTGTATACTTACAGGAAAATTCCAAAATTTTCTTGATGCTGCGAAACATCTTGAAACCACTTTCAATCGATTTAGGAGGTCAAAAATATGGTATATTCCAAATTTCAGCTTTTTTCGTCAATTACAGCAAATTTTAAGGTTTTGCAGTACTGGGCTATGCTATGAAGTAATTTTAAATTTTCAATAATTTGCCATTTGAGAAATGAACTCTTAGCTCTTGAAATTTTGCATTATGTGGTTCTTTTATGATGTTCTTCAGATATTATTTTTGTTTTGACCTAAAAAAAAAGTTAGAATACCTGACATTTTGAAGAAAAGTCAAATTTTATGTGAGATTAGTATTAAGAAAAATATCTTGTTTTCTAATGTCTGGCAAAATATCGAAAAATTACAGAAATGTGAAATTATCATCACTTTAAAATTTATTCAAAACTATTTGATGTAAGATGGTTTTTAAACAAAGAAAATAACAGTTGCCAGTCTCACTCTTTTTCTAAATTTTTACAGATTCGTACAAATTTTTGAATATTACCTACCTGAATTACTCGAGTTGAAAAAGTCAAAAATTAAAATTCGCAACCTAATTTAGGAAACTGGAAAATCAGTCAGCTCTTTTTTCCTCAATATTTTTATCTGTGAAACTTAAAATTACGAAATATTGAAGATATATAAATCGATTAAATATCGAACCAACAGACAAAAATCGTTGAAAATTTTTGGCACGTTTGCTATACCCTAAAAAAATCCTTCCTTTGTTTCTCATGTACGAGAAATATTTCAAAACATCATCTCTGTCGCGTTAAGTAAACCGAAAAACCACATCTCGATACCCAATTCTAAAGCCGACGCTGACGTAAAAACACACATCTACACGCTTACAGTATCGAGGTGAAAAAAAACCTCTACCAAGTAAAAAACCAACTCGGTGTATCGATTTCAATCTGAATATACCTTTCAAATACGGCAAAACTTCATTCCGGAAATAAAGCTTAAAACAAGCTCAACCTGGTAAAAAGCAAAAGAACGTAAATGCCGAAGACTGAGGTACATGTCAACGATGACTTTAATCCGCAAGCCATTTAAGGATGAATGTCACGTTTCCACCTAAATCTTAGGACTCTGTACGAACGTTAATACTAGGTAATCTTCCATGCTGGACGACAAATTTCAATTCTAAAAGCCTTTTTTTTTCTTGGCGTTTTTTCTCTCCAGGTTTTCTTTTACTTTTTTCGTTCGGATAAAAGCGAAGTTAACTGGAATTAATTCTGCGCTAATGCGACACATCCCCACGAATCATTAACAAATGCGAACGTACAGAATTTTACCATTGTTTTGAGGAAGGAAAATTCCTATCTTTTTTCGTCGAGGTAACGCTTTTAAATTATGATGATGAGTTTTGAATTATATTACGTCTCGAAGCTTCGACGAAGGTACATATTTTTTGCGGATGAATATGAACAATAAGTTTTGTCTTTGATGATATTGAACATTTCAACGAAAGTTTATTTCAAAAATTTTCAGATTTGACAGCGCATATTAGAATTATTTTTCAGATGGGTCATTGCATGTCAACTGCTTTAAAAATTGCACGATGTTTCACCTTTTTTTTTTTTTCAAATTTTATATGCAATCTAGCCCATTGAAGTTTTTTGGCTCAATTTTCGAAAAACGCGTCTTCTCAAACTTTGAACGACTCTTGCGAATCAGATTTTTTTTCATTATTATTCTCCAAAAATGACCATTTTTAAAAACGTGGTACCAAAATCCGGAAAATTCTTCCCTTAGTAACAAAAATTCTCATTTTTGATAAAAATGGGCATATTCTGGATTTTTTGACGACATTTTCCCTCAAAAATATGTAATAATTTTTTTAAAGTATAAAAATTCGAGAAAAGTAGACACATCTTTTCAACCGTTTTGATCATCAACTCTGGCCCATCAAAGTTTTCTTGGATCAATTTTCAAAAACTCGTCTTCTTCAACATTGAACATGATGTCTACCAGTGCGAAAAAAATCACATAAGTACAAAAAAGATACGAAATTCGAAAATGACCATAAAAAGTAAGAAAACCAGTAAAAATTGTACGAATGTTATGAAATTAGTAAGTACAAAATTTTAAGGAAGAAAATTATTGACCAAAAATGCAGTTTTTTCAGTCAAAATTTATATTTTTTCAAAAAAATTTCCCTCTTGCTGCATTTGGGCTCTCTCGTTATTCAGCAACTATTAAATCTACAGTTGAGCATGTAATGCAGAATACCTACTGGTTCGAAAACAGTACGAAATTTGATTGAAAAGAGCAAAAATTTAAAAAAAACAACCAAAATGCTTTAAAAAATGAGTACCTAGGTACTGTACTTTTTTGATGAAAAAATTTTCGCGTTCGCTTCGCTCAAGCTCAATAAATTTGAGGCTCTCGATTGCACTTCTTTGGGACTCGATTGCACTTCTTTGGGACTCGATTGCACCTCGTTGGCACCTCATTGCACTCAATTGAACTTTGCGGCACCTCTTAGTCCTCAATTGCACCCCTTAGTCCTCGTTGTACTCGATTTCACCTCGTTGGCACTTGATTTCACCTCATTGCACTCAATTGCACTTTGCGGCACCTCTTAGTCCTCAATTGCACCTCGTTGCACTCGATCCATGCAATTTTCTTTTGTTGCACTTCGTTCCACTCAATTTCCTTTCATTACACCTCGTTCCACTCAATTGCATTTTGTTATCACTTGATTGCATCTACGTAGTTGGCACTTGATGGTACCCAGTTGGCACTTGATGGTACCGAGTTGGCATTCGATTGCACCTCATTGACACTCGATTTCACTCGTTGCACTTTGTTGCACCTCATTGCACCCAATTGCACTTTGATGCACCTTGTTGGCACTTAATTGCACCTCATTGACACTCGATTGCACTTTGTTGTGACTCGATTATACATTGTTTGAGCTTGATGGCAGTGGCACCTCATTTACACTCAATTGCACCTCGTTGCTCTTTATTACACCTCAATTGCCCTTCATTGCACCTTGTTGCACCCATTTGCACTTATATAGTTGCACACAATTGTAGTAGCACTCAATTGCACTCCAATGCACTTTGATGCACCTTGTTGGCACTCAATTATACATCGCTGGAGCTTAATGAGACTGCATTAGCACTCAATTGCACCTTGTTGCACCTCATTGCTCTTCATTGCACCTCAATTGACTTCAATGCACTCAATTGCACTCTGTTGGACTCAATTGCACTTCGATGCACCTTGGTGGATTCAATTGCACTTGTTACCTCGTTGGCACTTAATTGCACCTTTTTGCACCTCATTCCTCTTCATTGCACCTCAATGTACTTAATTGCACTCCATTTCACCTCATTGCAGTCAATTGCACTCCATTGCTCCTCCTGGCACGCAATTGCACTTATATGTAGTTGCACTCAATTGCACTTTGATACACCTTGGTGCACTCAATTGCACTTCGGTGCACCTCATTGCACTCAATTGCACTTTGATGCACCTTGGTACACTCAATTGCACTTCGGTGCATCTTGTTGCACTCAATTGCACTTCAGTGTACCTTGTTGCACTCAATTGCACTTCAAGGCACCTCGTTGCACTTAATTGTACCTCATTGGCACTCGATTGATCCTCCTTACACTTACTTGCATCTTGTCAGTATGAATTTTTAATACACTCAACTGCATCTCTTTGCTCCATTGCACCTTGTTGCACTTTATTGCTCTCAATGGCACCTAGTTGACACTTGATTGCACCTTGTTGCTTCATTGTACCCAGGGCCCAAGGCCCACCCTAGAACAGGCCTTAAGGTACAACCCTTACAACTTGGCAATACCACAAAATAACGAGGTCAAGGGTTAGAATTACACGTGTTCATATGGGAAATCGGGCGTTTTGACGTTTCAATAATATATTATTTGAAAATTATGGGCTACACAGAAATTTTATGGCCATCAACTTGAAGAAAATTTTACACTCTTTCTTATGGTTTTAAAATGAGAACAGTTTGATGAATAATCTTTCCTTAACTATTGATTTTATTGTTGAAAATGACAAATTGTCGTTTTGAAAACCACCAAAAAACAAAACTACATACTTTTTCAACCTAATGTCCATGTTACTCAAAATTTTCAGTGGTACATAGGGTTTTGAAATTACTATTTAATAAGAAAATTTCACGCTCTTTCCGATGGTGTATAAGAAAATTGGTTTTAGTCAGTATTTGTGTAATGTACCTATGAGGATTTGAATATCAAAACGTCACAATTTCCCATATAAACGCGTGCAATTCTAACCCTTAACGTGCAGTTGTCATATATGTATATATATACAGGCATGCTGCAGCCTTACGAGACCCGTTTTGGATATCTCGCTATCCTTATTAGGCCCGTTTTTACCTTGCGAGACCCGAAATCGGGTCTCGCAACGTCATGCCATATAAAGTGGTTTTTCATGATGTATGCATACTCAGGAGTCTGTAGGCAGAGGGTCTCGCAAGGTCGTTTGTATATCTTTGTATATGAATTACCTCGCCTCTCTGCGCACAGCAACATTTGGAAATTTCAACCATGCGCCATTCAAATACGAATCAAGCTAAAGGGATGGCGCTTGCTCAGTGAAATTCGTCTCATTTTTTACTATTTTTTCCGCTCCACACATCGGCCGTATTACCTGACCCTTCATTTATGCCGATTTTTAAAGTTTCGGGCCTCACAGTGCCTGTATTATCTCCTTTTGCAAAACGGGTCTCGCAAGGTTAGTATGATCCATATATATATATACAGGCATATTGCAGCGTTGCGAGACCCGTTTTGGATATCTCGCTATCCTTATTAGGCCCGTTTTTACCTTGTGAGGCCCGAAATCGGGTCTCGCAACGTCATGCCATATAAAGTGGTTTTTCATGATGTATGCATACTCAGGAGTCTGTAGGCAGAGGGTCTCGCAAGGTCGTTTGTATATCTTTATATACAAATTACCTCGCCTCTCTGCACACAGCAACATTTGGAAACTTTAACCATGCGCCATTCATAAGCATAAAGAGATACAAATATGACGCTAGCACCATTGGACTCGTCTCATTTTCTACAATTTTTTTGGTTACACACATTGGCATTTTTACCAGACCCTTTATTTATGCCTATTTTTAAAGTTTTGGGCCTCACAGTGTCTGTATGATCTCTTTTTGCAAAGTGGGTCTCGCAAGGTTAGTATGATCCATATATATATATTTGCTTTTTTCAGCACATGTCGACCAAATTTTTTTATACAGGGTGTTTCAAAGTTGACCGCGCTCCTTCCAACCAGTGAGTGGGCCACTCATCCTGAGTCGAAGTACGTATGTTTGCCTAACCTTCAAACTGCAGGGGCTGAGTTATGCTCTTTGAAAAAAATTTTTTTTTGAATTTTGTTTCGCACTTTCTACCGAGCGTTACTCGACAACCAAGATAGGTAGAAAGTTGCGCTTTGCGGCAACGGATAGCCCACTTTCTCTAGAATTTTTCTATGCGGTTGATAATTTTTGCAGGTGAACTAGGGTGGCTGTACCGCATGGAATATTCGAAAAAAACGTGTAAAAAAATTGACGATTTTTTCTATTTTTGTAAATTTTTAAAAAAGTTGTCCTCTATTGAGTGTATGATTATTATTGTTTCTAGAAGAAAAAACTTTGTTCTTTCCAATGGAGCAAACCCCACTCCACTATCTTGCTTGAATCAAAAGTTATGAGCGTTTGATTTTGTGAAAAATACAAGAAAAACCTCACTTTTTTGATTTTTCAAATTTCAAAAATTTCTATCTTCGTAACCAAATGAGACCGGGATATGGGGTTTGCAGCATTCAATTAACCAAGTATAGCACTACACAGCATAGGAATGATATACCTCAATTTTTCAAATAAAAATTTTTAATGAAAAATTTTTCGAATTTTTTTTGACAAAAATTTTTTTAAATGAAGAACTTGAAGATATTATTTTGATTTTATGTAGTGCAATACTTCGTTAATTGAATGCTGCAAACCCCATATCCCGGTCTCATTTGGTTACGAAGATAGAAATTTTTGAAATTTGAAAAATCAAAAAAGTGAGGTTTTTCTTGTATTTTTCACAAAATCAAACGCTCATAACTTTTGATTCAAGCAAGATAGTGGAGTGGGGTTTGCTCCATTGGAAAGAACAAAGTTTTTTCTTCTAGAAACAATAATAATCATACACTCAATAGAGGACAACTTTTTTAAAAATTTACAAAAATAGAAAAAATCGTCAATTTTTTTACACGTTTTTTTCGAATATTCCATGCGGTACAGCCACCCTAGTTCACCTGCAAAAATTATCAACCGCATAGAAAAATTCTAGAGAAAGTGGGCTATCCGTTGCCGCAAAGCGCAACTTTCTACCTATCTTGGTTGTCGAGTAACGCTCGGTAGAAAGTGCGAAACAAAATTCAAAAAAAAAAATTTTTCAAAGAGCATAACTCAGCCCCTGCAGTTTGAAGGTTAGGCAAACATACGTACTTCGACTCAGGATGAGTGGCCCACTCACTGGTTGGAAGGAGCGCGGTCAACTTTGAAACACCCTGTATACTCAAAATTTTTTTAAAATTTTTAATTTTTTTAATTGTTTCTAATTCCTTTGCTAATTGACCAATCAAAATTCCAATAGCAGATTTGTTCTCAGCTATGCAAAATCTATCATGACAAAAATAATTGGGGCTCATCCAGAGCAATTTTTGAAAAAAAAATTGCAAAACTCAATCAGTCATCACAAATTTTTGAAAAGTGCCCCTGTTAAAAAATAGTTTTACTTGAATAAAAATTTTTGATGCCAAAAATTTTCATTTTTGTAAATAAAGTAGATGAAAAATTGGGGGTCAAATTTGATACTGTGCATACTCAGATTGGGTGTAGCTGCAAAAATTCCGACCAGCACTCCTCATTCTACTTGTTCCAAATTAATTTTAGCCCTGGCGTTCATCCTCGCGACTTGATTTCTTGGGGGTCCGCGCTCTGGTGGAAGTTTGTGAAAACAGGTGGTCGACTTAGTATGTAGAATTAACCCATGACATGTCGACCATGGTCCAGATGTACAGTGGTCGACTTTGTATGTAAGAATAACCCATATGTTGGGCGACATGTGTGGATATGCCTACCTATATATATATATAGGTAGTAATATCCGTACATGTGAGCCACGCGGGTTATTTCTACATACAAAGTGAGCCACCATACTTCTCAGCCATGGCTGAGATTGAATGGGTTAATTCTACATACAAAGTGAGCCACCTATTTTCAAAACTTCCACCAGAGTGCGCACCACTTAGAAATTGAGTCGTGAGGATGAACGCAGGCCCATTTTTTAATTGGTGATGAGTAGAATGAGGTGCACTGGTTGGAATTTTTTTACCTGTATCAAATTTGGTTATGCACAGTGTTAAATTTAGCCCATATTTTTTTGTCATTTTATCAACTTGAACAATAATTTTTGACACCAAAAATTTTTATTTAACCTAGGCTTTTTTATAACAGAAAAACTTTTCCAAAATTTGCAATAGCTTAGAAAATTTTGCATTTTTTTTTCAAAAATTTTGTTGTAGGAGCCTCATTTTTTTTGCTGAGGTGGATTTTGTGTAGCTGAGAAAGAATCTACAATCAGAATTTTGATCGGTCAACTAGGAAAAAAATGAGAAAAGATTGAAAATTTTGAAAAATTTTAAAAATTTTTGAATATATGTGACCTTCCAGGAAGAAACCGACCTTCGGTCCGAAAAAAAATTTAAAATAAAAGTTTCTCAATCAATCCAAAACAATGATTATCATTCGTTTTGGATTGATTGAGAAACTTTTTTTTTAATTTTTTTTCGGACCGAAGGTCGGTTTCTTCCTGGAAGGTCACATATATAGAATTTGGCTCACAACCTACGGTCGCGTGCAATTATATATATATAGGTAGTAATATCCGTACATGTGAGCCACTTTGTGGGTTATTTCTACATACAAAGTGAGCCACCGTACTTCTCAGCCATGGCTGAGATTGAATGGGTTAATTCTACATACAAAGTGAGCCACCTATTTTCAAAACTTCCACCAGAGTGCGCACCACTTAGAAATTGAGTCGTGAGGATGAACGCAGGCCCATTTTTTAATTGGTGATGAGTAGAATGAGGTGCACTGGTCGGAATTTTTTTACCTGTATCAAATTTGGTTATGCACAGTGTTAAATTTAGCCCATATTTTTTTTGTCATTTTATCAACTTGAACAAAAATTTTTGACACCAAAAATTTTTATTTAATCTAGGCTTTTTTATAACAGAAAAACTTTTCCAAAATTTGCAATAGCTTAGAAAATTTTGCAATTTTTTTCCAAAAATTTTGTTGTAGGAGTCTCATTTTTTTTGCTGAGGTGGATTTTGTGTAGCTGAGAAAGAACCTACAATCAGAATTTTGATTGGTCAACTAGGAAAAAAATGAGAAAAGATTGAAAATTTTGAAAAATTTTAAAAATTTTCGAATATATATAGAATTTGGCTCACAACCTACGGTCGCGTGCAATTATATATATATATATGGATCATACTAACCTTGCGAGACCCGTTTTGCAAAAGGAGATAATACAGGCACTGTGAGGCCCGAAACTTTAAAAATCGGCATAAATGAAGGGTCGGGTAATACCGCCGATGTGTGGAGCGGAAAAAATAATAGAAAATGAGACGAATTTCACTGTGCAAGCGCCATCCCTTTAGCTTGATTCGTATTTGAATGGCGCATGGTTGAAGTTTCCAAATGTTGCTGTGTGCAGAGAGGCGAGGTAAATCATATACAAAGATATACAAACGACCTTGCGAGACCCTCTGCCTACAGACTCCTGAGTATGCATACATCATGAAAAACCACTTTATATGGCATGACGTTGCGAGACCCGATTTCGGGCCTCACAAGGTAAAAACGGGCCTAATAAGGATAGCGAGATATCCAAAACGGGTCTCGTAAGGCTGCAGCATGCCTGTATATATATATATACACCTTACGGCCTGTTCTAGAGTGGGCCCTGTTATACCTCTTTGACAATCGATTTCACCTTGTTGGCATTTGTTCGCACCTCCTTGTACTCAATTGCACTTCCTTGCACCCTGCTGCTATGAATTATACTTTGTTACACTGTACTGCACCTCATTGCACCTCGCTGTATTTTGTTGCACCTCATTACACTCAATTGCACTTCGTTGGCACTTGATTGCATTTTATTTTCCAGATTATGAGGATTTTGTGAGGGTACCCCCTTTCCATTTCTTCAACAATGGTTTTGGCTTTTTTGAATTTCCTTCCATATGTACTCCAGTCATGCGAAATTTCACTATGAAAATACAAAAAAGGTGCAAAAATGGTAAGAATTTTGTGTTTTGTACCTCAGTAGACTCCCTGTATGAATGACTAGAGTAATTTTTTTCCATTTTCACAATTTTTTTGGTCCTAAATGTTACAATGGTGAGGAGGGGGGGGGGGGGTACAGGCGTTCTTTTAAATCAATCTCAGAATTTCAGAGTTTCCAAATCTGTAAAAAAAAAACTTGTTTTTTACCAATAGTTCTTTTTCTATCTACTACACGGTCACATATCATTTTCTTTTGTAGAACTCTGCGTTAATCAAAAATTTCTATGAAATTCTCTACGTAAAAATTATATGTACTATAACATTTCCAAAAAAAATCATATCTCGTGGTGTTTTTCCAAAACTCCATTTTTTTTTGTAATTCTTACAGTTCACCGATTTGATATTTTTCTCGATGACGTTTAAATTTTGATGAAAATTGGTTCCTCGGTATACATTTCTCGTTCACGGCATCACAATCGTACGTGAAATTTTTCCCCAAGCCTTTGCCATCACACTTAGTTCATTTCAACGAAACGCAGAGAATTCGCTATTTTTCACCGATGTCAGCGAAGATTTACATCAAATACGTCAGATTAGCAGGTCCACGTTACAGATACACCGGAATCGAACGAGGAAAAATGTGTAAGCGTAATTCCTTTATAGTTTTAATTTACGAGCGTGTCGCTAACACGTCACAAATGTCGAATGAGAAGAAATGTTGACAAAAAAAAAAAAAATACAGTACGAGGAAAAAATCCTACGATTTTCTCAAAGTAGTAGGTAAGTACGATGTCTAATTCGAAAAATTTCACCTCTAAAATATAAGAAAAAATCCGCATTACAGGACGATTAAAAATTTACCAAAGCACTCGACTTTGTCGCCGCGCTATGAACTAGATAAAGAAATGGTAAAAAGTGTTTCACGCCAAAGTAAAAGAAGAAACGGGGGACGCGAAATTTTAAACGATTTTTCTTCCGAGCAACTTTATTTTCAGTAAATAAACTACATAAGTATATACGGAGCGCGATTAAAAAACATGGACGAGGACGGCAGCACCGTAGAAAAGAGAAAAATTCTTAAAACTACGTCACGAAATTTTTCATATAAAAAAACATACCGAGCGCAGACAGAGACACTTCGGTTTATAAAACTTACTCTGGTTCGGGCGAAGCTATACACAACTACCAATAATATCGAAAATAAGATTATGGCGAAGGGACGGTCATCGTTTCGGAAGTCGAAGGGGGAAAAAATGTAGTATAAACAGTAAAAGCAGAAATCGTTATCTTGGGAGCAATTGGGACATTGTCGCCACAAGAGCGGCGTAACTTAATTCTGCCGGCGAGTTTTGCTACACAGCAGCCGAAGCTCGGCAACGCAAACGGTAAGAAACACGCTATTTTTTCTTATACGACGAGAATAAAGTAAAAAAAAACTTTCCCCCCGAAAGTTTCGCGGTTTAAGTTACATTTTAAAGGGCCAATTATAAAATGAATCAACATAACAACTTCGGTAATAAAGTCGACGACTTTTCGCTTAAATAGAGCGAGTATTTCGGCTTAAGTAGAATAAGTTTTTAAAAGTACATTTTAACCGAATTTATTGAGTCGCGTATTGAAACAAAACGCTGCCAGAATCGAATTTGAATTTGCAACTTTTTTTATGGTCTTGCTACGTGACTAATGTAACATACTTTTTACTGTAGCCGATTTAATACCTGCCTGAAAATCTTACTTGGAGAATTTTTTGCTATTTTTGTAGAATTTTTAAGTGGCCTAGCAAAAATGTTGGCGAAGTTCGTGGCCATTTTGCATAAACGCACTCAAAAATTATGTGAGGAGGGGCTGAGAATTCAAGATAAAATTACAGGGTGGTCAAAATTTAATAAAAAAAAATCAGTGATCTGTTATTTCGGTGGTATATGTAGCCTAGGCATTTTCATCAGACAATGATACAGATACCTATTTGAGCAAAAAAAAAATTGAAAAATTTCAGAATTTTTGGAACCAAAAATCAATGTATTATTTTACTTTGAACCAGTGAGATTTGATGAAGTGCTGCCTTTTTGAATCAGTGAAATAAATTTAACTAAAAATCAGTGATTTTTCTCTGATCGTTCAGACAAAATTTACTGTTTTTTTTTGACGAATTCGAAATCGACTGAGAAGAGAAATCAGTGGTTTTTGACTGTAAGACGAGTGAAAAAATGATCTGATCAAAAAGACAGAATTTCGTAAAAATTTGACTGATTCAGATTTAGAATACTGACTGACCAAAGAGTGAGTATTTTTCAAAAATCATGCTTGAAAAGCGAAAAAAATGCATTTTTTGACTCGTGAAAAATTAAAAATTCTTACGAATTGATTCCCATTTTTTCTTGGTATACACGAATTATTTTCAATTTTTTTCAGGATACGTACGACTTGATTCTCATTTTTTCTGAAAAATTTCTTTCAACTCCGGATTTTTGGTGCAAAATTTTTTCCGAAATTTTTTTCAAATTTCAACTCTAATTTTTTTGAATTATAATTGCCATTTTGAATTTGTTTTTCAACTAATTTCAACACCGAAATTTTTTTCAACCTAAAATTTTCTCGAATTTTTTCATGTACTTAAGTACTTTTTTGAATTTTATCTCAAAATTGTTTTCAATCTTGAAATTTTTCTCAAATTTCTGTCTACTAGGTACATATTAATTTCTTTGTATTTTTTCGAACTCCCAACTTTTTTTTTTCAATTTTGTCAATTCTAAAATTATTTCCATGGAATTTGAAAACAGCTTTTTAGAATTTAAAGTTGAAAAATCTAATTTTCCAATACATATTTTGACAGATTTGAGTTAAAAACTGATTTAGTGGCAGAGATTCACAATTTCGGGGGATGCTGGGTCGGAATAATGAACCAGCATCTACACCAAATTTCACAAATTTTAGCTTGCTTTCTCAGTAGGTACGCTTTACATGATGTTAATTATGCTAAACTAATAAAGGTAGTTCATATTTCACTTGATGTTTGAAAAAAAATACGTAAAATTTATCGATTTTGTTGCACTTTTTAATGAAAAACATTTTTTTTTTAGTAAAAAATTAAGATAATCAGAATATGCGCTCGTATTTATTAAAGTATGGGTCCACTGTACGTATTTCAGCTGTCGTTGGAAGCAAAATGATTATGCGCGCGTTATGCCATCACTAGCCTAAGAAAAAAATATTGTCATATTCTTATTCTACGCCCTCGGAAACATAGATTTTGACATATTACTCGAAATAATTACAAAATTAAAATTTTTAAAGGTCCCACCCTCCTCCTTCACCCCATCTTCACCCCTACCGTTCATCCCTAACAAAAAATATTGTCAAATTTGTATTATACGCCCTCGAAAACATAAATTTAGGCATATCACTCGAAAAATTGCAAAATTTCAATTTTTTCCTGGTTTTTGATACCTTTTTTTCTTAAATTTTGAATTTTGAGGCTCCAGCCCCCCAAGAGGTGGAATAAAATTTTGCTAAACGTGCCCAAAAATTTTATAAAATTATAATAAACAAGAAAATCAAAAATTTCCTCAATTTAATTAAAATTTCAAAATTTTCTGCAGCCTGAGTTACGTCTTGAAACTGCTTCCAATCGATTTGGGAGGTCAAAAATAGTGTTTATATCTAATTTCAGCTTTTTTCGTTGATTAGATCAAATTTTTATATTGGGTCCATTTCAGAATTCAGCGGGAAGGGGGTGAAGGTAAGGTCAATCATTTGTGCTCTTTTGTGCTGGCAATATTTTCATTTGTGCGCACCCCTTCCTCTAAAATGATGGTCGGGGCGTCAGAAAAGGTCCCGTCCATACGAGGTAGAGAGGTGGGAGTGGGGTCAATCGATCGTGCTCGGTTTGTGCTCTTTTGTGCTGACAATATTTCCGTTTGTGCTTGTTTGTACTTCAAGTCTGGTCGTTTGTATTTCATCCCTGTTTATGGGAGGCTAGAGAAATGGTTTTTTGGGAAAGGGGTTAGAAATTAAATTCAATTTGTCGATGAGAATTTTCCAAACACAAGATGATGGGATAATTTTGAAATTTAAAAATTTCGGTAAAATTTGAGAAATGAGCTTTTAGCAGCTGAGATTTTGGATTTGGATTTATCTTAGGAGTAAGGTACATTCGATATATTTTTGTTTCGGCCCGAAATTCTTCTAGGTATCGGTTGAGATATCTCCTCGTTAATAAGGCATATCAATGAGAATGCTTTATACGTTCTTTTCATTGAAAATTTCATTTAAATATGTAGAAATTGCGACAGATCGGGTTGGAAAATTTAAAGTATAAACCGAGAAATTGACGAGACATTCGTTGAACATACGTAAGTACATTTTTTACCCTTTTTTTGTTCGTAGTATTATCTGTCTCTGTTAATCTTGCTTCGTACTCGCTCATACTACGTTCAACAAAGGCTCGCCAAATTTAATTCTCTATTTTGTGCGATACAATACACTTGACAAAATTTCAAAAATGAATTTCTATACTTATGAAAGCGTATATAGTTACCATGTTACGTGTTTAATCGAAATTGTAATGATGGTCCGGGTACTACGAACACCATCCATTCTACGTTTTAAACTAATTATCGTAAAAGGGTGTTCCAATTAGCGGATTGTACAGATTTGCAGCGGCTTTTTGCCGGAAAAACACTAGTTTGGTAAACGCGACTAGTTTATTTACATTTTTAGCGCGATTCCGCTGCGATATAAATGTGTTTGCGAACGAGAGACGGCCGAGATCGTCGGAATTAACGTTTCGAGTCGAATTTTTCGTCAAACCCTTCACCCTTTTCTTTCTCCGAAATGACTCGCGGCGTGAATTCCAAATTGTTATTACGTTCGGCTAGAAAGAATTGGTGGATGGAGGGGTGGGGAAATTTTTTTCGTTTAGATGGAATTAAATTTTTTCTCGTATTTTAAGAAAATTCGTTCGAGGAAACGCTAGAAAGAGGAATGAAATTTACCGGAAATTTAGGTATCGAATTTACCAAAAGAAATGAGTCGAGCCAGAAATTGAAATTTTGAAGAAAGCTAGGAGATTTTGATTTAAAACTGGAATCAACGGAATAGATTGAAAGTGGGAAAATTCGAAGTATACCTAAAATTTGACGAAATATTCGTAAATGAGCTATTAGTAAGGGGAAAGGGGGTTATAAATTTTCTGCGACGAAAATGAAAACAGAATTAGTAACTGAAATAGATAAGGGGAAAATTTAGTCAATGCCCAGAACTTGAATTTTTTCTCTGAATTTTATGAATTGTTAGCTACTTCACTTTCATAATGCTTTCAAATTCATTATAATGTTTTTTTTTTCTCATCGTTTTCATCTTATGAATTTTATAATGTTTTGAGCAGGTTTTTTTGGGGACAGTTTGGAAAATTTGTTGCAATCATCTAAACATTTTACGTTTTCAATTATCAAGATTTATAAAAGACTTTTAAAACTTTTCGAATGATTTTTATGATACGTATTTAAAATGTTTTAATGAATGTTTTAAACAATTGTATATGCTAATTTATCAGCTTGAAATTTTTTAAATTTTTATGAATAATTTTTAGAATTTTTAAAATTGTGAAAATGAGTTCTGAGGGTCGGAGGGGGGGGGGAGATTAAAAGGGGTTTAATCCAGAAATAAAGTGAAAATTTGGACTTTAAGTTCTCAAAAATATCTGAAATAATATCACATAGTAATTCAATTCTTTTCAATTTTGACCTTAATTCGAGGCTTGGGGAATCAAGTAGGTCAATCATCACCTGCTTGAAAGAAGTCGAAATTCAAATTCAATTTTGGGAGATTGTTAATTCCTCTTTGTTCCCTCTCCCAGGGGGACGAGCAGAAATTTTGACGGATTTTTTATTTCTGAGATATAAATAATTCACCAAAAAAAATTGTGATTCCAATAAAATAATCTAAAAAAAATAGAAAAACGTTCCCGGATCGAGGTGAAAACATCAGAATGGTTGAAGATTTCAATAGTCATGCTTTTGATAAAATTGAAAATTTAATTGCGAAAGTTTTTTGTTCTGAAGTTTTATAAATCTCGTGGGGTCAAACTTGTGATTTTTTTGAACCCTCTCGATCCCCTCAGTTTGGAACTATCAATCCCAAAAAAATTCATTCAAGTGAAAAAAAATTGAATTTTAAGAATCCGGTTTCATTTTGGCTCTAGAGAACTTTTGGGTGCTCTTATACGAGATCTACAATTACTTGTTATGGAATATTCTATGATGCACACGAAAATTTTTTCTTGACTTTTTAACAAATATTCAAGAATCTTAAGAAGTGATTTCGTGATGTTTTTTTAAAAACTCAATTCAAATTCTTATCCCAAAAATACTCTTAAATATTGAATTTATCTTCACGTTCCAAGAATTTTTAAATTCAAGTTCCAAAAAGAAAGAATAGATATGAAAAATATAGATGCATAGTTAGAAACTTATCAAATTATTGTTTATTTTCAGTTTTTCTTTGAAATTTCAGAAAAAAGTTGAATTAGAGAAAAATAATCTTACGATTATTTGTTTGAAAAAAAATATCGAAAAATAGTTTTTATACGTGTATGAATTCCTTTCTTTTTTTGGCAGAAATGTTTCAAAACTAAAAAAAAATATCCGATGATCTTTTCGTCGAAATATCAAAAAAGAAAAAAAAATCGGGGGAAAATATTACCTACCTCATAGTTTTGTGATTGAATTTTTTCCCCTCGAAAAAATCATAGATGATAATAATTTGTGGTTTGTTTTTGTTTTTAACTCAGTTTTTCGAAAAAAAATTGCCCTCTTGTTTGAGAATGAATAAAAGAAAATTCTATTGGTAAAATAAACTAATGAAAGATTGTTTTGCTTTTTGTTTCAGGTGAGTTGCGAATTTTTACTACTACAATTAGAAGTATAAATGGTAAGTAATTTTCTATGAATTTTCAAAAAATCTCATTTTGATTGATTATTTTTTTAAATTTTTTTCAAAAATGGTGCAATTTTTGATTTTTTGAATTTTTTTATCTCAGCCTACTTTTCTGGCTTTGTTGGTATCGTCAAAATGACCAATTAGTCATCTAATTGTTTTGTTCCCTCTTCAAGAAAATCAATTCTTTCTATTGATAGTCAAATCATGATCGAGAGGAAAAAAAAACTTGAGCTCTTGGAAAGAAAAGAATAGTTCGAACTTCGAGAAAAATTCATACAATTTTTCAAATCATATAAATCCTCATATGAATCCGCTGGTTCAAAATATCACACATATTCTTTGTCATAAAAAATACTAAACACGACAAAATTTTCATAAAAATTTCGAAAAAAAAGAATTAAATGGCAATCAACACCCCAATAATTAATATCTATAATTTTTCTCAGAAAAATATTGGCAAAAAATTCCAACGTAATTTTACCCCTCACCATCACCCCAGAAAAATTCCTTCATAAAATCCATCCATCAATAAACCAGCCAAAATACACTCGAAAAAATTCCACATTTCGCTCGCTTCATCTTCCATATACTCGAAACCCCCCATATCCATAAATTAATAAACTTTCACGTAATGAAATTCAAAAAACAATGAAGTACGCGGCATACGTATTCAAAACCAGCCAGAAAAAAACGAAAAATTCTCCGCACAATGAAGCAAAGAAAAATTATAAAAAGAAAAAGGGTAACCGTACAAATGCATTACAGGATTGTAGTACACACCCCACATAATGGTGGGGGTGGTTTCAACTTGGTCGACAAAAGTGGAAAGGCTTGAGAAAGTAATTCGTTTTCTCGCATCAGATAGGAAAGTCCTTTGAATCGTGTTTCGGTTTCCCGCGCTTTTTCATTCAACGTAATCACGTGATTTTTAATTTACCGGCGTGTTTTATTTATTTTTTCCGAGTAATTTGCGAATTATTTGCGTGTGTTTTTTAGTGGATTTTTTTTCGTGCGGTTTATGAGCTGTGTGTTTTTTTAAAATTTACATTACTGAGTATTTTTTTTAAATTGGTTTTTTTTATAGTGTTTGATTTTTTCGATGGATTAGAAGAATTCGTTGCTGTATCGTCGATTGTGAGTACCTCGATTGGAATTTTTATTGGTTTATTTTATTCGTAGATAGAAATTTACTCGCCCGATGGAATAAATAGGAAGGAAATTTTTTCATCGTAGTATAGAAATTTAATTTAATTTTTTTTTCAAATTTCCACGTTCGAAAGCTAATCAAAATAATATTTCCCGATTCCTAAGATTTTCATTATATATTTATACTTCGATTCCGAATCGAATTTCATACCATTGATTCGGCGTATTCCGATATGAAACCTGCAACTATTGACATCTGTCGCCCTTATTAGCGTTTTCAACTTCACCCAGCCGTGAAAAGTTCGATAACGTCGTATAAATTAAAACGAAACTTATGCCAAATAAAATTACCGAAATTCGTAACCTTCAATTCGTCATTTCCAAAGGTTCATCTCAATTCGTAGAAATAAAAATCAATACGAAACACCGCCAAAACGTTATTTTTAAATTGAATAATCAAAACACTCCACGTGGGTCCAATCCCTCGTACGAAAAAATCTCCCATTCGCCAAAAAAAAAGGTCATCGTTGAAAACCCTCTTCTTGGAAATCGAAAAAATTCGCGTTAATTAAATCACCCTTTTCCACACTTTCTACTCCAGTCCGAATAAAAAACTCGCTTCGAACATGTGTTAATTCTCATTACCAGTGTAATCGGTTTTGGAAAATTTTAACGACTGTACCGGCGAGCGAAAAAAAAACACCAGTCACGTCTCTGGCGAAATTTTATAAAAAGAAACACCCCAAAAAACCGTACGTACGTTTGATATTAATTTAAAAGTTTTCGCGTTACGAAAAATATCAAAAAATGGGAACCAAAAAAAAAAAGAAATAAAGTAATATTTTTGTTTAATATCGTCGAGAGCCAGCAACGATGTTTGAGGGTTCAATCTAAAACATCGGCGGTGTAAAATTGTGTGTGTGTCGTGGTAATAAAAATCAACCTCTTTTTTACCCCAAATTCGCAGAGACGATATTTTCAAGTTATTGCCGTATTCGAGAGGATTTAAATTTATATCTTAATTTTTCATTATTTATCGTGCAATTTGCTCGACGATATATTCGATTTTATATGATTTTTCGAGATGTAAAAAAAATTCCACGTCTAATCAAGATTTTCGAATCAAAGGGGGGTAAATTTTCGACCAAATTTTTATCGTTTTTCATTAGGAAATTTTCCTTTTTTAAAGAAGTAAAATGAGATTTATGTTGCTGTGCCATTCGACATGGTAATTTTTAATTTCTCTGCGAATCGTAATCCATAAATGGAATTTATTCGCGTAAAGTTTGGCATAAAAATGCAATAAGTACGCTTGTTATAGTGGCGCAGCACACAAATACTTACACAGCAATAACCGTAGGAATTTGAATTGCGAGAGAGTTGCGGAATTGCATCGGAGTCTCGACTACCCCGAGCCCGACGACTTTTACGTATACAAGCGTTTTGTATAAAATAAAAATTACACAATTACTCGTAATGGTAAATAAATTGTGTTTTTAGATTTACTTTCGAATTTTAAGTAATAAGTTTTCGCTACGAGATTATATTCGTGTCTCGTGGTGTTTTTTTTCCGCCATCTGCGCGTCTTCTCTTTTCGCATGGAAATCTCCAGCCATCGTTGCTACGTTCGACTTCGATGATGCGCTTTTTCTTATCCTCGAGTTGTTGAATTTTTCATTTACTTATAGAATTTTGTTACACGCTTTCGTTCGTTTAACTAGTTCGTTACGAGTCTGGATGAGGAGTCTGTAAGAAAATAGGCGTGTCTGATACGAATATTGGTAGGTAAATGCTTGGTAGGTATTCCGAAGGATGGCTGAACTGAAAATCTTGGCTTAGGCTGCTAACGAAATAATTTCGACGCGTTTCGTTACAACGAGAGTACTCCAAGCCAGCGCCAGTTTTCGTAATTACGAAATAATTAAAACGCCTGACTGTGATTCATTTTACGCAACGAATTCCTTTGCATGTCGATTGATGAATATGTAGTGAATCGTGATTGGCTGGGAAGAGATTTGATGGTGGGAAATAAGGAGCACCTCTGTCTGTGTTGTTGATAGGCCAAATGTCATATTTTTAGATTGATGTGTATTGTTCGAGATCGACTCGTGTATATTATTTTATCATCATCATCATCAATTTATTTTTTGGAAGTTGAAAGTAATTCGCAGAAGAGATGGATCTTTGAGGAAGGTTTCAGTAGTCCTTGCGGTTAGCCCGGGCATACTGCACTTTTTGAATGTGGTTTTTATTTTAGTATGACCCAAAAGAAAGTATTCGAGAAGTGGAGACGTCAAAAATTGCCCTTACAAGGGAGGTATCCCAACTCAAAGTAAAATGTTGAGCCCAAACAAAAAAAAATCGAAAGTACATCATAACAGGACCTCGTACCCAAAATTTCAGGTGTTGAAGTTCATTTCTCAGTTTTTGGCGAATTTTTGAAATTTCAAAATTACCTCATCATCCTAAAAAATATGAAAATTTGATCTAATAAACCCTGAAATTTGCTATATACCCTATTTTCGACCTCCCAAATCGATTGGAAGCGGTTTCGAGACGTTTCGGAGCCACCAGAAAATTTTGGAATTTTCCAGCGCTAGAGAAAAGCACATAAAAATGGCCCATATGCACTTCAGCACCTATAATCGCGCATTATCCATATTGGTGACCTATTTGATCGATTAAAATACAATTTTCCAAAATTCGTAACTTTGAGTTCAAATTTGCATTTTTGGGCAAGAAATTTTCCTGGAAAAAATTGAAAAATTCGCCTAATGCGCATACATTGAGGTAAGAAGTTGAAACTTGGTAGATACCCTATTTTTGACCTCTCGAATCGATTGGAAGCGGTTTCAAGTCGTTTCGGAGCCACCAGAAAATTTTGTAATTTTCCAGTGCTGGAGAAATGCTCATAAAAATGGCCCATAAGCACTTCAGCACCTATAATCGCAGATTATCCATATTGGTGACCTATTTTATAGATTAAGACACAATTTTCCAAAATTCGAAACTTTGAGTTCAAATTCGTATTTTTGGACAAGAAATTTTTCTGGAAAAAATTGAATAATTCGCCTAACCACTTCCAATCGATTAGGGAAGTCGAAAATAGGGTATCTACCAAGTTTTAATTTTTTACCTCAATGTATGCGCATTAGGCGAATTTTTCAATTTTTTCCAGAAAAATTTCTTTCCCAAAAATGCGAATTTGAATTCGAAGTTACGAATTTTGGAAAATTGTGTTTTAATCGATCAAATGGGTCACCAATATGGATAATCCGCGATTATAGGTGCTGAAGTCCATGTGGGCCATTTTTATGCACTCAAAAAAATAAATATTAATAAATTTTATTTTAAAAAATAATAACGGGGCACCATTCAAAAAGTTGGCAAAATTTAATCTAAAAATAATAATATTTATCATGATTTTGGTAAAATTTATTATTGAATGATAAATTTTACCAAATACTTGGTAAAGTTTATTATTGAATGATGAATTTTAATAAATATCTTGATAAATATTATTATTTTGTAGATTAAATTTTGCCAACTTTTTGAATGGTGCCCATAGGCGTAGCTGAACCTTCTGAGTCGGGTGTGCCAAAAATTTGGGCCCTCCAATAAAATCAAAAAAGATGCTGTACCCAAAAAATTTTCCATTGAAATAACTTTAATAATATTGAATCAAAATCGGAATTAAAGAGGGCAAGGGTTCGAAAGAATTGGATTTTCAATGCCAAAAAAAGTAATTTCTTTCATGTTTTAATGCTTTGAAAATTCAAAATTCATTCAGGAGGACGCAATGGAATGCATCTCGTTCCTTTGTACCCCACTTTCTGGCGCTACTGGTATGGAAACTTGAAATACGCGAAGGTATTTAAGGGAAGGAGGGTAAAAGAATGCCTTCTTTCGCACTTTTGTCTCAAATGAATCATAAAATTATGTTCATGCCCGAGCGAAGCGCGGGCGAAGCTTTGAAAAATTGGATTTTTGATGTTAAAAAACGACCATTTTTTCATGTTTTAAATTCGTCAAATTATCCCAAAATTCTATCATCAAATTTGTTAAACATTTTTTCTAAAATTATCCCAGGAAAAAATTGAAAAATTTGGAAAAAGTAGGGTGTGCCAAGGCACACCTGGCACACCCGGCAGCTACGCCTATGATGGTGCCCCGTTATTATTTTTTAAAATAAAATTTACTAATTTTTTAAATATTTTCTATTATTATTTTTTTGCGTGATGGGCTTTTCTCTAGCGCGGGAAAGTTTCAAAATTTTCTGGTGGCTCCGAAACGTCTCGAAACCGCTTCCAATCGATTCAGGAGGTCAAAAATAGGGTATATACCAAATTTCAGTTTTTTTTCGTTGATTAGATCAAATTTTCGTATTTTTTAGGACGATGAGGTAATTTTGAAATTTCAAAAATTCGTCTTAAAACGAGAAATGAACTTCAGCACCTGAAATTTTGGGTACGAGGTCCTGTTATGATGTACTTTCGATTTTTTTTTGTTTGGACTCAATATTTTACTTTGAGTTGGGGTGCTTTTCTTGATAGGAGTGGAGGGAGGGGTATTTTTAGGGAGTTTACCCCTATTTTTTCACATGAAGGGGTTGGGGTAAATTTGGTATCATATTCATATAATTCGACTCTTCTGAACTCGAATCTACGATTAGTTTTCCGATCTGAAGCGCAGAATTCGCATAATCGTATGATTTGTGTCGCGAAAAGAGGCCAATTTTGAGGAAAAAGAGACAAAATTGCAATTAATTTCATCTTGAGTCGAGTGATGTGGGGGGGGGATAAGGTATCTGAAGGAAGAAGTTAATTTACCCGAGTTTCATTTTCCAAGTGACTTACTTAATAAGGCAAAGTATTCTCGAAAATTGTTCTTTTTCGTTTGCAAATTTGGAATTTATAAAATTATTTAAAAGTTTGTCGCTTTTGAACGTAAAATGGTACATGGAGAGTTTGAATTTCGGAACGAAGAGTTGTAATATGAGTAGACAGGCACGAAAACGAAGCAAAAGTTGACACGAATTTACATAAATTTTATTATATTTTATCAAATGTGACCAGGAAACCGTGCGCGAGGGTCGTATTACCATAATTTTCAATATTGGATTTATATTCATTGAAGTTTATGAACTCGATGCTTCTTATAAGAAGGAAATCAACTCGTTTGGTTTGTTTTCCTGTGATCTAATTTCGCATTTTATCTGAAGAGGGAGAAGAATTGATGGTGGGATTGCTGGGGTGAGTCGTTTTGCAACTTTGCTCGAAATTTGATTGAGAATAAGCTAAGATGTGTGTCTGGAGTTGAAAAAGACTGATAAAAAAGAGCTTCCGGATTCGACCCTTATTCTTACCCAATTACTTTTCAAGTTCGAATAGGTATATTTTTAAAATATCGAAAGGGTATAGCAGGATAAGTAAGGTGTTTTGACCCTGGAAAGGGATTGTGATGAAATCTATCCCAAAAGTTGAGTCGTGATGAGAAAAAATTTTGATAAAAATTTTAGACCCTCAGGCAAGTGTTTTCTTGGAGACGGGCCGAAATGTGTTTTTTAAACTTTATTTTTTCGTTTTTTCGCCAATTGTAGATAAAAATTTTGTGTTTTTTTCAAATTGAATCTAGAGGGTTAGAAAACCCCTAAAAAATATTTCAAAATTTTTGACCCATTTTCCGTCGAGTTATGGCGTTTTAAAAACTTTGAGCGGCCATTTTGGAAAGAAGTTTCAGAGGTACAGTCGCATTTTTTTTTTTTTTAGAAAATGTGTTATTTAGTGTTGATTATACCACATAGGTTTCAATGAGTTTGAGTTGGTGCAATATTGTTGAAAAAAATAAAAACTAACCACTCATCAATTCATCATGTTTTTTTTTCAAAATTGAGAAAATGAAGGAAAATCGTCACCTGTGATTTTTTTCAGGTAAAAGGAAGCATCAAACTGAGAGCTCTTTAAGAAAACTTTTTCAAAAATTATTTATTTTAGATTTTTTCCTGGAAATTAAAAAAAAAAAGATTTTTCTCGAGTACCTAGTACCTACCTTCAAAGATGAAAAGTGGAATCTGATGCGGTGTTTTTGTTTAAAAACATCTATTTTAATATTACACCAGTGTCTTATTCTCAGTCAAAAAGTTAGGTTCGAGTCAAAGGAAGATTATGCCACACTGAGAAAAATGTGTGGTAAAATTGACTACAAATTGTGGAAAAACTTATCCAGTCCGAGTTTATGATGCTTTTTACCACAGTTGTGGTACTTTTTTTGCCACAGCTGTGGTAAAAAGTACCACAGTTGTGGTGAAAAGCATCATAAACTCGGACTGGATAAGTTTTTCCACAATTTGTGGTCAATATCGCCACACTTTTTTTTTCAGTGCATTAAAAATTTTCAGCTTGAGTCGAAAAAATTCAGAAAAGTTGTATTTTGATCGAAAAAACTTGGGAAATATTTTCGAGTCAAAAATTTCCAGTTTTTTGTCTTTCTAATGCTATCAACCTTGATTTGTCCTCAGTCAAAAAAAACAAGTGCTTCAAATTAAAAATTTGACACAAGCTCTTGAAATTTTTCTGGCTTGCTTCACTAAATAGAAAACCGAGGAGGGGGTTCACTTTAAAGTTTCGATAAACGTCAAGGTCTCATTTTTTTTTGTTGTGAAAAATCAGTTTAAAAAAGTGAATTTTGAGACTTTAGGTGAAATAATCGCGAAAAGTGTGTTTATCGAGGTATTTTGACCCACTGAACACGAATTCGACGTTGGATTTTTCATTCGGTCGTTTATTTCTGCATAAAATGCTCAAAATTTGAAAAATCTGCTAAAATAACACGATTTTCAGCTTTTAGTTCGAAGAAACAGCCAAAACCGAATACGCAGAGAAATTCTACAAAAAACCGAATTTTTTCAGTAATTTTTCCAGGGTGGTCATTTTTTGCTTACATGATGTTTTCTTCATTTGAAAAAAATTCAAATGAAAAAATTACCTTAAATAGACCTCTACGAGATGTAACATTTGCTAAAGAACCAAAAATTTCCTTCATTTTCATTGAAATTAAAAATTCTTGAAAATGAAGCAATAAAATGACCATAATTTCGATAGGAAGGTGGGGTAGGAAGTGTCAGAAATTTTCCCTGATTTTTTTACATCAATTAACACCATCTGAGGGAGTTGGAATGAAAATCGGAGCTGGGGCAGATTTCACCTATCTTACTTGGGCATAACCTTTATCTAACACTTTTTAACGGTCTTACCGTAAACTTCAAGTACAACTCCTTTCCCTTTCAAGGATAAAAATATCCTCAACATTCAAGCTACATATATCGTTAAAAAAAATCTGAAACAGCAACAAAACTCCTTTTAAACCATGAAAAAGTCACTTTTCGTTCCCTTCCACTGGTCTACACTCAAAATCTTAGAAATGACGAAAATGAACGTTAAAAAGTGCTATATTAATGCAATAAAATTTTACGAAATAATACCTCAAGATTTTATTTCAGATAATACGCTGCGAATACTTACACGTGTGCTCGGTATCCATTTTTTTAATGTACGAAATTCGTCCACGCTACGTCTCGTCGCCTTCACTCTTTATCAAAACGAGCATATTGCGGATAATACACTTCCATCTAGTCATATAAGTCCTGGTAAAGCTTAGAGGATTTAATCCGAGACAAATCTTCGAGAAGGAGTCTGTATCGCGCGGTTGATTGTAGTTACGAGATTTTCCTATGTACGAGTTCGAACGACAGAAAAAAATCACGTTTTTCAATCATTTTACGATTCGTTTTCAAAGAGGTGTGTAAGTATAAGCGATGATGTGGTTGCGCGAAAATATACGAGTAATTTTTCACCGATAAATATAAACGAAATCTATCAACATCGCCGCGAAGATTTAAATATTTACGCGGAAAATATGTATATCCGAAGGGTGCAACGTGTACTTCGCCTCGTACGTTTTATTGCCACCAAATAAAATCTCAAAGGGAATATAAAAAACGAAAGTATATTCGGAATTATATTTTCTTCAAATGTTTGAATACCGTTGGTGTAAAAAAATGTTTCAATTTCGTGTTTTTCGAAATAGCGAGAAGAAAAAAAAAACGAGCCAAAGAAATGAAAAAAATATTTCAACCAGAAATTTGAATTTAAACTCATGTTGTTTCGATCTGATTACGAAATAATTTTATACCTAAATGAACCATTTTTTCGGCATTTTTTAATTTAAATTTTATTTCGAAATGTAGCAATAAAAAACAGTTTCCGAGAAATTATAGTTTTACTCGGTATAGACTTCGCGAATTTGATATTAAATTAATTTTTTTTTGTCTAATGCGATAAAAATTTTTATCACTTTTTTTTTAACAGCCAATTTAACTTTAAGAAACTTTGTATTTTACGGTATTTATGTGCGTGGAAAGTACACCTTTGTGATTTTTATTTTAAAATGCTTCATAATTTTGAAAAAAGTTGTCGCGATTTTTGGAATAGTGTCTTGAGATAGTATTTTGCTAACACGTGTTTCATATAGAGGAATTGGAATTTTGAATGCCAAATGGAATGAGAAAAGTAGTTCTCGAAACAGAATTGGCTTTTCCTTGTAGAATGGCATTCTGCACGTTACCTGAGCCAAGCAGAAGAGAAAATTTGAGAAAAAAATGAATTTGAAAAAAGAAATGAATAACAAATTTTACATAAATTTTATCAAGTACATATTTTTTATGAATATTGAAAAAGGAAGTTTCAAAAATGAAAGGTAAAAAAAATAGAATTTTTGAATAGGTAAATCTTTTTCTGTAATCTAAAAATTTTTGTTTTGCCGCAAGAAATCATTTTTTTATTAAGCTCTTGAAATGTAATCTTTTTTCCGGATTTTTGAAAAAGTTGGAAGAAAAAGAAAAAGAAAAAAAGATAAATCGGAATAATTTTTAAAATTACCTTCAGTTCTGTTCTTTTTTTCTGTTTTTAAGAAATTCGTTTTTTTTTTTTTAAATAACCCTTCCTTCCAATTCTATACATTTTTCGACTCGGAATAAATTCGTGCTAGTTTGAAAAATTAAATCAATTATCATCGTATGTTTCCACCAAACGAAACAATAACACGCCAATAAAATGAAAATTTCAATTATTTGAATTGGTCGCTGGTTAGTTTCTTTTTTCTGTACGGTATTTTTTTCGAATTTACGACAATTTTCATCGAAAATAACACAGATTGACAGTTTTAAGCTTTTGAAATGATGTTTGAAGTTTAATGGGTAATTTTTATAATATTTTCCTGGCTGATCGTGAAAAAAGTAGTGAAAAAATTCCATTGTCCAAGAATTTTTCACAATTTCAATTTTTTGTGAGCATTTTTTCGAAACTTTGATAATTTTTGACACTTAAAGTCAATTTTCTGAAAAAAGGAGGGGTTCAACGAAAAAAATGAATGGAACATAAATTGTAAAGCATGAAATTTCCTTTGTGTAGAGTCTAATTCGATTTTTTAGGAGGCTTAGTTTTTGAGATATTTTAGTTTAAAGTTGAAAGTTCAGCTTATTTTTTTATTGAAAATATCTTAAAAACTTCATTTTTTTATGGACTTGATTTTCCCAGAAAATCAATGAACAACATTTTCAACATTTCTCCTTTGTAACAATGGAAAATATCAAAGGCTGGCAAATCAACAATTTTTCCTGAGTAATTGATTCTAATTGGTGATTCTGACCTAATGTTTGGTGCTGAATTCGAATTTGATTTCAGTTTCACTCAATCACGTCAGGATTTTTTATAATTTGAATTTTTCGCTGAGAATTCTTTTGACCTTTGGAGTCAATTTTCTGAGCAACGGAAGCGTTCTAAAAAAAAAATAGTGGAACATAAATGGTAGAGCATACAATTTTTTTTTCTGTGGAGTTCAGCCAATTTTTTTTGACGAGGCTTACAAGGGAGGTATCTCAACTCAAAGTAAACTTTTGAGCCCAAACAAAAAACAAATCGAAAGTACATCATAACAGGACCCCATATCCAAAATTTTAAGTGCTGAAGTTCATTTCTCGATTTTTGACGAATTTTTGATTTTTCAAAATTACCTCCGCTCTGCGAAATATGAAAATTTGATCTAATCAACGAAAAAAGCTGGAATTTGGTATATACCCTTTTTTCGACCTCTTGAATCGAATGGAAGCGGTTTCAAGACCTTTCGGAGCAATCAGAAAAAAATTTTGAAATTTTTCAGCGCTGGAGAAAAGCCCATAAAAATGGCCCATATGCAGTTATGCACTTCAGCACCTATAATCGCGGATTATCCATATTGATGACCTATTTGATCGATTAAAACACAATTTTCCAAAATTCGTAACTTTTGAGTTCAAATTTGCATTTTTAGGCAAGAAATATTCCTGGAAAAATTTAAAAATTCGCCTAATGCGCATACATCGAGGTAAAAAGCTGAAACTTGGTAGATACCCTATTTTCGACCTCCCGAATCGAATGGAAGTGGTTTTGAGACATTTTGGAGTTACCAGAAAATTTTGGAATTTTCCAGCTCATAAAAAAAGAAATAGGTAGTCATATCATGAATATTTTCAACTGCAATTATTTTAAGGGTGTGAAGTTTAGTAATGTGGTTGAATAGATGTTTGGTAGGGTACTTCTTAAATTTTTTCAAGGAAAATTTCTTGTCCAAAAATGCAAATTTGAACTCGAGGTTACGAATTTTGAAAAATTGTGTTTCAGTCGATCAAATAGGTCACCAATATGGATAATCCGCGATTATAGGTGCTGAAGTGCATATGGGCCATTCTTATGGGCTTTTCTCCAGCGCTGGAAAATTCCTAAATTTTTTGGTGGCTCCGAAACGTCTTGAAACCACTTCCAATCGATTTGGAAGATCGAAAATAGGGTATATACCAAATTTCAGCTTGTTTCGTTGATAAGATCCAATTTTCATATTTCGCAGGGCATCAAAAATTCGCCAAAATCGAGAAATGAACTTCAGCACCTAAAATTTTGGATACGGGGTCCTGTTATGATGTACTTTCGATTTTTTTTTTTTTGGGCTCAAAATGTTACTTTGAGTTGGGATACCTCCCTTTTGTTAGTATTTGAGATATTTTTAATAAAAAAAAGATATCTTGAAAGCTAAACTTTTAAGAAAAAATTAATTGGACTTTGCAGAAAGGAAATTTCACGCTCTACAATTAATGTTCTATTCATTTTTTTCAATGAACCCTTTCTTTTCTCAGAAAATTGACTTCAAAATTGTTAAATGTTACCAAAAAGTGTAAAAGTGTAACTAAACCAAAATTTTTTGAAAAAAAAACAATCTGAAGTAAAAATCTTTTCATTTCTTCCAATATTTCTTTCACGTGAATACAGAGAGGAATTACATGTCCAGAAAACGGAGCAAGAAAATTTTAGACTCTTCTAAATATTCAACGAAATATTCAAATTGTGAAAAATCCTTCGACAATGAAATTTTCTCACTATTTTTCTCGCGATCATCGAGAAAAATTCCATAAAATTCACCCATTAAACTTCAATCAGCAATTTCTATGTCGACCTGTGTAATTAATTTCCTTTTAAAATCAGGAGAAAAATTAAAATTCAAGAAAATTTTATTGAAAAATATCTGAGTAAGTAAGGCAAAATGTGATTTTTTTCAGAAATTCAAGAAGTGAAAAACTGTTTTTAAAAAAGTTTTTTTTCGAGCCAATTTTAATAAAAATATAATTTTTTGATCAGAGTGAGGGGAGGCAACCGGTAAAATCTTTCTGTAACTAGGACTTTGATTCATAGTAAGTATTAAAAATTGTTTAAATTTTATAAAAATTTGTCGAATTTTTAATCCTCGAATGCGAGAAGAGGAAAGGATTATGATGTAATTTTCGTAGATAAATAATTTTTTTCAAAATCAGTTACATGAGTAAGCTCAGGGTGATTTTTTATTAGCTTTTCAAACATAAAATAATTCGAATTCATCTCTAAATCTCACCAACTACCTTGTTATTTACCACGATCGTGGGGAAGTTGACAATTAGTCTGACCTTGATATTGGACGATTTCTACACCTAATCCAACTCACCATCATCATAAAAATTCCCTGTAACCGGGTTACAAAATACCCGCAATGATTGATCGAGCACCACGAAGCTGCAGATGTAAATGATTTGTAGTCAATTTGTACGATGCTCGAAGTTTGGAATTTAACCACATTAAACGAAAACAAGCACCAGGTACAAACTACAAAGAGCAGTAGTTTCCAAAGGTACAATACCTCGGTTGGAATGTCTCGATCTGATAATTTTTCCTCAACGATTGTGTATTGATAAGGACAAAGCTTCGGTGCGAACATAATGAACGTCGTGTTGTAAAACGGATCAAATTATAAGGAAAATTCTGCTTACAATAGAAATAAAGGATAATTGCATCGACATTATACAGTACGTTTTACACTATTGTGCGAAAACAAGCATCGTTTTCGTCCATTTCTTTCATCATTCGATGTAAAAAGATGCCTAAACGAATTCCATTTCAACGATATCTTTAACTCGATGATAAATCTTTTGAGTATGGTAATCGATGAAATTAAACGTCATATGACATGTGGGTAATTTTTACACTTTATATATCGATTCTTTATATTTACCAATAGCCTTAGGAAGTAAATGAAAACTTTTTAGTCGGCTTTACTCGTTTAGACACAATCGAAAGGCGTTATAAACCCGCCTTTTTAATCTAAACTATGTTGTTAGATTAACTAAACGGTTTTGTTTTTCATTAAAAAACACACGTACTTATGTGCTAATCGCCTCGAGAGTCTGGTTACCAGGTTATTAATAATCCTACCCGAGCATGTGGAAATATTGAGACAAAACTATTTTGCATTAAATCATATTCATAAGTGGAGAACGTCCATCAATACATTGTATTGGTATAAAAAATTCTAAAAATGGGAAGTACGCGCATATTTCTTGGGAAATTTCAACGGCTACTCGGAGGATGCTCGGTAATTAAATGTGAACGGGATTGTTTGACCTTACGAAAATGTAGAAACAAGCTTTATCATATTAGCGTTTCTAACCCTAAGGACCTTATTCTAATTCATCCTTTTTAATGAAGAAGGATAACGCGTTTTAATCTAAAAACAAACTTTTAGTAACCGGGCCAATTTTCAAAAGTAGGCCATTGACTGCGAATAAATTTATTCGTTATTAACAACGGATTATGGGTAACTTTAAACCAATACGGTTCTACATTCGCCTTTCGAGTATATTTATACTTCGTAATACGTACTTTTTTTTATCGTAAACTATCTAAATCGAATTTCATGGTTTTTTATTAAACGATTGCTGCTCAGATTGTTTTGCAACAGCTGATGTGGCGCGAGGATAATAGAAAAGGCGGATATTGTCCGACATACCATTATATACCTTTTAACAGCGTATAAACTTTGATTAGGCTTGAGTGTATCTACATCGCTAATGTTTCATCGTAACCGGCCCGAAAGCTTACTCATTAATTTTGCAATGTAAACAAACCCCATCAATTAATCATTTTCCAACCTTACCACGTTCGTTTGTTGCTGAATCTTTAACGTGATGGACGTGGATGGTGGATTTTTTTTAAACTGGGCTTTTGCTTTTTTTTTTTTACATTTTTTGGTGTAGGTTTACTGGTATATAGTCGCGTATAATATACACATCCGCGAATATAATTATAGCTCGTCGTGTTTCAATTATTTTATTTTCATTGTTGCCTCCTCGCCGAGCGTTGGTTGGCGAGGGATGAAGGGTGGAGGACGAACGGTTCTATGTAGGTTATGACGTCAGAGTTTTTATTTATCGCAGAGTGACCGTTTATAATGACTAAATCGTAGTTTGGGGCGAAATTGCGGATATTTTTCAAATCGAGGGTTTAAATTGGTGAATTATGCGGATGAGTGGAACCGGTTTCGAAATTGAGGTTGTAATGTTTTTTTCTTCGGTGTGAATAATTGTTTGCTTGGTACCAAATTACCAATGCAACGCCTTGATTAATTTTCGGGTGCAACGTTTGTGTTGAAGAAGTTGCATACTTCGACTGCCTTATTAAATTTTTTGTTCTAACAAGAGAGGTATCCCAACTCAAAGTAAAATTTTGAGCCAAAACAAAAAAAATCGAAAGTACATCATAACAGGACCCCGTATCCAAAATTTCAGGCGCTGAAGTTCATTTCTCGATTTTTGGCGGATTTTTGAAATTTCAAAATTACCTTCGCCCTAGAAAATATGAAAATTTAATCTAATCAACGAAAAAAGCTGAAATTTGGTATATACCCTATTTTCGACCTCCCGAATCGGTCGGAAGTGGTTTCGAGACGTGTCGGAGCCACGAGAAAATTTTAAAATTTTCCAGCGCTGGAAAAAAACCCTTAAAAAACCATATTATGCACTTCAACACCTATAATCGCGGATTATCCATATTGGTGACCTATTTGATCGATTAAAACACAATTTTCCAAAATTCGTAACTTTGAGTTCAAATTCGAATTTTTGGGCAAGAAATTTTCCAGGAAAAAATTTAAAAATTCGCCTAATGCGCATACATCGAGGTAAAAAGTTGAAACCTGATAGATACCCTTTTTTCAACCTTTCGAATCGAATGGAAGCGGTTTCAAGACGTTTCTGAGCTACCAAAATTGTTTGGAATTTTCCAGTGCTGGAGAAAATCCCTTAAAAAAACCCATATGCACTTCAGCACCTATAATCGCGGATTATCTATATTGGTGAGCTATTTGATCGATTGAAACACATTTTTCCAAAATTCGTAACTTTGAGTTCAAATTCCTATTTTTGGGCAGGATATTTTTCTGAAAAAAATTCCAAAATACCCCCCTTGCACACGTAACTGAGTAAAAAGCTGAAACTTGGTATATACTCTATTTTCGACCTTCCAAATTGATGGGAAGTGGTTTCGAGACGTTTCAGAACTACCAGAAAATTTTGGAATTTTCCAGCACATAAAAAAATTTCTTGCCCAAAAATGCGAGTTTGAACTCGAAGTTACGAATTTTGGAAAATTGTGTTTTAATCGATCAAATAGGTCACCAATATGGATGCTCCGCGATTATAGGTGCTGAAGTGCATAAGGACCATTTTTATGGGCTTTTCTCCAGAGCTGAAAAATTCCAAAAAATTTTGGTGGCTCCGAAACGTCTCGAAACCGCTTCCAATCTATTCGGGAGGTCAAAAATAGGGTATAAGTATACCAAAGTTCAGCTTTTTTCGTTGATTGGATCAAATTTTCATATTTTCTAGGCCGGAAGTAATTTTGAAATTTTTTAAAATTCGCCAAAAATCGAGAAATGAACTTCAGCACTTGAAATTTTGGATACGCGGTCCTGTTGTGATGTATTTTCGTTTTTTTTTGTTTTGGCTCAAAATTTTACTTTGAGTTGGGATACCTCCCTTGTAAATATAAAATTTTGCGTTCGTCAATTTCAAGTAGATAATTAGAAACTGTCGGATATGGGCAGCACCATACCTCAAGATTCGAGACGAAACTTGGGCAAAAATTTCGGGAGAAGGGGTGAAAGGTTTGCCGATAAAAAAAATGGAGATTAGCAGACCAGTCGTACTGAAACCAAAAACAAAAATTCGTGTCTCCTTTCGTGCTACTTTTTTGGCTTCCAAAAAAAAAAACTAGATTCCTTATTAATAATCTCCTCACTTTACAAAAATATCGAACGTTTTTTTGAAATTCCATTTGAAATTGCCTCTAAGCTCCTTGTTTAATGAGAAGGATACATTTTTATGCCTCAAAATAATAAATTGTCAGGGATGGAAGGAAAGAGAACTTATACTATTATTTTGAGAACAAATTGTGTGCATTTTGAAGAAAAATTCATCCAAAAGCTGAAACTTTTTTTAAAAATAAATGTTGGCTTCATATGCTCGAGCGAAGCGACGGCTAAAATTTGAAAAATTAATGATTTTCAAAAAGAAAATAATTTGATTTTTAATAATTTGTCGATTGAAAAATTCCATTACTTTAAAGTAAAAATTTCGTACTTTTCAGTTTTTTTTTTACGAAATTTCGTGATTTTTTATGTTTTTGTGATATGAATACATTGTGAAATTTTTTATCTTGTGCTTTTTCGTGCCAGTTTGCAACAAAATTTTCTTAAACAGTTGGCAAATTTCGTGGTAAATTAGTCCATTTTCAAAAATTTACCAATTTATAACAAAGTTTGCCGAATTTCTAGGAAAATATAATGATTTACAACAAAATTATGGTTGATTTACAACAAAATTTACAGATTTTTTTGGGAAAATATGAGTGGGGGAGGGGAGGCATTGTTTATTCGCTGCTCAAGATTTGATAAAAAATCTAAAAATATTTAGGAATTTTGAAAAAAAAAATTCTCATTTCTTTTTTCTTCACCTTACCACACCTCACACTAATGAAAATATGAGCTATTTTGGTTTGCTGTGTCTATTTAAAGCCGCATTTTCAAAACTTATCTACTCGTTTTTTGGTAGAAAAAAATGTCCAGAAATTTGTAATTAAAATTTTAATATTTCAATTTGTATTTTTTGGTTACCCCCTCCCCCTCCCTCTCTCCGCCTTTGAATAAAAATCACAAAAAACTAAATCTCAAAAAAAACCATTTGTAAAATGTTGTGCATCTAGGTGCCTACAGAAGATATAAACGAACGATTTTAAGTTTTTTTTTACGTACAAGACAGAAAAATCCAAAGGCTCTGGTGTAATAAGGGGGGTCATTTGGCCTCAGGTGGAACTTGGTAAAAATTCTTACGCCATTCGATTTGCATTGATAGAAGATGATTTTAGAGCGCATGAGCGAATTTTTATCTCACCCCTGGGGGGCTAAGGGTCCAAAATACGCGATTTTCAAGCTGAAATTTTTTAAAAATTCTCTCTCTGCGAGTTTTCAACCAATTTCTTTCAAACTTAGCACATAGGTAGAGGTACTAGAGAGGAGTACTCTGAAATTTTTTCAGATTACCTATTTCGTCCACTTTAATGACCTTGAATTTAACTTTGAAACTTTCAAATCGTCCTGGGGAGCACAGTTTTGGTGCTGTCTCAATTTTTTTTCAAATTTGAATTTCCTAATGTATTTCACACTCCTGAGAATTTTTTCAGATTTTTTCAATTGGTGGAAAGTGGTCAAATATTCAAAAAACTGGTGTAATTCATCATTTTTGTTGCTTAAAATCATTGTTTTTCATCAATTTTTCATTTTTTATAGTTTCCTGCTAAAAATATTATTATTTACTCGCCGTGTCCCATTTCGACCTTTATTCATTAATTTCTAACGACTATGATGTTTTGAGCGAAATTAATGCTTACATCATTGCAGTAGGCCAATGTAGTCCCTGCGGTTAGCTCAGACATACTGCACTTTTTGAACACAAGTTGAAATGTGGTTTTTATATTAGTGTCACCCATAAGGAAATTTTTAAGAAGTAAAGTCATCAAAAATTTCTCTTAGGGGGTGAGCGTGGGAGAGTTTTAGGAGAGGGTTAACTCCGATTTCTCTACATAAAAGGGTCGGGGTAAGTTTGGTGTCATTTTCATATAATTCGACCTTCTTGAACTCTAATCTGCGATTATTTTTCTGATCAAAAGCGTAGAGACTCCTATTTCTAAATATTCTATTCTTGTTCAGATCAGTGGACGTCTCGAATGATTTCCTTGTAACGTTGTAAATTAAGAATATTTTGAATAAAAAAATACTAAAATAGGTGATTCATCTTCCAAAAATTGAGCTAAAATTCTTTGAAACGAATGGAAAAAATCTGGTTTCTTTTCTGAGCATCCTCCTTTTTTCAATGCCTCAATGAAAATCACTCAAATTTTGAACGAATATTTATACCGAATTTCTGACCATTTTCCCCGACGAAAATTGCATAAATTGAAAAAAAATCATTTTTAGGCATTGCAAGAGATGCAACTTTGATCCAAATACTGCACTTTTCCCGTTATTTTTTCATTTTCACCTTATCCTCATTTACCTACTTTTTATGGAAATAATTCTCAATCGAGATCTACGTTTAATTCACCTAAGATATCTTATTTTTCATTTGAAATTAAAAAATTATTTAAAAAATTGAACAAAAAAGTTGCAATCTATACATTTTACTCGTAAAATTACGTATTAAATTTAAAAAAAACTTATATCATCTCTCATTGACCCTCTCAATGAGTCAATTAATCGGTTTCCCGAAATAGGTGAAACTGAAATGTATAAATGTTCAGTTCCAAAGCTACCATCTGTGTGGAAAATATTTCCCCAGTCGTAGCCGAACTTGTTAATTTAATAATATGAGTTGAACCCAAATCGAAGCTATTTGCGAAATTGAATTCCTCATAAAGGATTAAATTATTCGGCGATGAAACCAGCCGAGTAGATGTTATCAATTATTACAATAAAATTTACCAACTTTGTAATAATTTCGTAAATGATTGATTGATACTTGAGGGTGATGTCAGATCATTATTTCCATAACGTAATGAACTTACACGAAAAAAGGGGTTAAAAATTAAATATCTAAAAATCATAAGACGTCAAAAGTCGACCATTAAAGTAAAAACCTTTCCAAAAGACAAGTGGGTAGAAATTACCCCCTTTGAGCCCTTCCTATCTCTTTTGTACTACCTCATTGCACGGTCGTCGGTTTCGTTTACATTAAACATGTGTATGTCGTACTCGAGGTAAACGTGTGGTAGTAATTAATGAGAATTGTACGAAAAATCAGCGGTTACCGAAACGCATTAGAAGGGGCGGAGAATTTCAAAGTGAAATCTGCACCATCAATTTGCCAACACAGCGTTTGTGTAAATGTGCGGTGATTTTCATCGGTTTGTCAATTTGACAATGACATGGTTACACTGACAGCTGTACGAAGATGGGAAATACAATCGTATTTGTAGTTTCCTTTGTCTGTTTTAGGGTAATTTCTTTTATCCTTCGCTTGTAATCCCGTTTTTCTCAAGCACTTACCAAAATTTTTCAAAAAATTGGGAAATTAATACCTACTTAGGTTGTATGTTTTCTCATAAATTGTTTCAAAATGTACAAACTTACTTTTTTTTCAAAAATTTGAATAGTTTTTAAAAATTTTCAAAAAATTGAATAATTTTTGAAAAAATTCCAAAAAATTGATTATGTTTTAAAAATGAAAAAATTTGAAATTTAGGTCAAATGAAATCAAATTTTTAGAAAATATGCTCGTTAAAAAAAAGAATGGATATTTTTTCAGAACACTGTTGAAAAAAAAAATAAAGCAAGTAAACTAGATGCAATTTTTCTCGAAAACATGCTCGACTACTCGCTCCGTTCACTCCCTTTTAGCAAAAATCTCTCAACTTTCCACGTATTAACCGTCGACAAATCTATCATTAGCAAATGGGGTTACGAAATGAAAAAGAAGGGGTAAAATCAGCGAAAATATTTCCTCATGTCATACGAATCTTGCACCATATATAACGTTCACCGACGCTACATATCTCTCATCTCGGTCTATAATATTTCTCTTTATTTAAGAAATGCGGCGAGCTTTTCCGTTCAAATGATAATCGAAGAAGCACCGCAATGACAGTACTTTCGAAATAGAAAATACCTCCAATGATGAGATTGCCAAAGTAATTCATCAATTTTACCATGCGTGTGGCGTATGAGTAATGGGACATTTTGAAGGATAGATTTTTTATTCGCAAGAAAAAAAATACCTCCGGTGAAGGAAAAGGAAACCGAATGTAATATTTTGTAAAAATGATACGTACGATATTCGAAAGTGAAAAATATACGTCGATTTTTAAATTAGCTTAGATTTTCACAACGTTATCACGTCAGTGAAAAATTTCCCTCATTTGAAATACTTACACCTACGTGTAGGTAAAAACTTTCAAAAACACGTTGACCTATGAAATTTAAAGGTAATTTATTAGCGAGTTGAGAATTTGGCCGAGATAGCTGCAGCAAGGTAGGTATAAATTTAGATACGTGATGGATGATGTGTGGAAATGTTGCTAACGTTCTTATATGAAAAATATACCCTTTCTGGTTCCCAGACCCATCTAAACGATGCTGTTTTATACTCGAGGTACATGGAAAATCACGTCGATCGATGCTTCAAAGATTGATATTTACTTTTGCAGTGGTTAAACGAGGGATGAAAAGGAATACTTTTAAGCTTCAGTACTGTTATTCCATATTCTGACCCATATAATGGTTTATTCGTCGGACGAGAGAGGGAAAAAACTATGTAAAGGTATCTGTGTACCATTTTTCAAGCCACAAAGCTATCGCGTCATTTATCATGATATTCGAGCACTAGAAAATAATCTAACCAGTTCATTAATCAACGACCATTAAAAACTAGTTAATATACAAGTTGCCGCCGCAATTGTCGGCGGCACATGGGAATTCAACAAATTAGGGAGGCTTTTTACTCGGGAAATGGTAATTTGGGTGATTTTTTGAGGAAGACATTTGTTTTGAAATCGATGTCGACGTTCGAATAGCTCTTAATTATTTTTTCTAAAAATTAGATTTTTGACGATCTAAGTCTATACGAGTATTTATTCAAAGTTCGAATTTTTTCAATTTTTTGAATTCAACTTTTTTTCAAAATTGTATCCAATTTTAACATTTTTCCAACTGTAAAATTTTTTTAATTCAAATTTTCTCAGAGTTTTTCCAATTTTTTTTTTAAATTTTTATTACATACAGGGTGCTCCATGAATCTTCTGCCAAACATGTTTTTTTGGATATAACCTGGTACCACTGAAAAAAAACTTGAGATGAACATGTTGCCTATTTTGAAAATTGAAAGGGCAAATGTTGCTTCTGAAAAAATCAGGTCAAAAATTTTTTTCAACCAGGGCAATGGATAGTACTTTGAAAACTGAGCAAATGTTCACTTTTTGACTTTTTGCCCATCTTTAAAATTGAAGGTGCCACAAAAAAATTGTTCAAGAAAAATTCTCAAAAAATTAACTGATCAAGGGAATGGATAGTACGTCGAAAACTGAAGAAATTTTCTTCTGTGAACTATTTGCCTAACATCAAAAATGAAGGGATACGGGTCACTCAAAATAAACGGGCTTCTAAAAATTTTTAAATTTTCTCAACTTTTAATGACCCTTAGCCCCTTCATTTTCGATGTTAGGCAAAAAGTCTACAGAACAAAATTTCTTCAGTTTTCAACGTACTATCCGTTGATTTTTTGAGAATTTTTTTTGAACAATTTTTTTCGTAGCACCTTCAATTTTAAAGATAGGCAAAAAGTGAAAAAGTGAAATTTTTCTCAGTTTTCAAAGTAATATCCATTCCCATTGTTGAAAAAAATTTTTGACGTGATTTTTTCAGATGCAACATTTGCCCCTTCAATTTTCAAAATAGGCAACATGTTCATCTCAAGTTTTTTTTAGTGCTACCCGGTTATATCCAAAAAAAATACATTTGGCAGGCGATTCATGGAATACCCTGTGTTTCTAGATGTTTTTTCAATACTTTAGTTTTGAAAGATATGAAGTTAATTTTTTTTTTAAATTTGAAATTGAACAAAAAATTGAGGAAAAATTTTAAAATTATTGGAAAAAATTTTCTAGCTGGAATAAATTTTAATCAGTGTGAAATTTAAAAAATTAAAAAAAAATCGAAACTGAAAAAAATGTATATGTAAAAGTATCTAAAAAAAATTAAGTTTAAAAAATTTTTAAAATGGAATACATTTTGGTACTTAATAAAATTTCTTTTAATCTCTGATTTCTTCAAAAAATTTTCAACTTTATATTTTTTTTAATTTCTTTTAGCTCGAAACATTTTCCCTCAAAATTTTTTCAATTTTGAAGTTTTTCCAATTGAAAATTTCTCAACATTTTTTCCAACTTTGAATTTTACAAAAAATTTCAACTTTATGTTTTCAATTTTCCAACTCACTAAAAGAAATTTTAATAAAATAAATAAAAATAATAAAATAATAAAACATAAAATTTCAAGGATTGAAGGTTGAAATTTTTTTAGATTGGATATAACTTTGAAAAAAAATTTAGAATTAAAGAAATGGAAAAATTTAGTTTTGAACTTGGAATATAGGACTTCGATCGTTGAAATTTCATTTTTGGCAAAAATAATTTAAAGCTAGTGACATTTGTAATCTTTTGGAAGTTTTATCATGAAGATAATTATGGTTACGTAAAATTATTGATAGGTTTTAATCTCAGTCACAGTTAATGATCAATAGGTATAATCAAAGATGATTAAATTTTGAAATTTCAACTTGATAAAAAAAAGTTTGATTATGATTTTAATGCCCAGTTTCGTAAGTTGTTCAATAATAATTCACATAAAATTAGTTTATTCATTTCACTTTTTCAAGTCCAATCATAATCAGAAAATTATCTCATAATGAAAACTCGATTATTATGTTTTGGCTGAGTAGTTTTCTGAAGTGAATTTTCATTTTGTTCGAGCATCTAAAAGCATGCAGCTTACTGTAAATTTTTTCGTCCTAACCTATGGTTTTATTTTTTTGAGTTGGCTTTTCACTATCCATATAGTGCAAACAGACAGTTCAATATCTGAAGAGACAGGTTCGTTTCTTGAACTTTTTTTTAAAGATTTTAGAATATTAGTAGGTACAGTCATTTTAGCTAAAATAAGTCCCCCCCCCCCAAAAAAAAATGCAGGAAAGGGGAAGTTTCGTATACAAGCTCAGTCCCAAGACCACGTAGAGAAAAAGTAAAAAAAGTAAAATGTTCGTCTTTTAACGCTCTACAACGTTTGTTTGGACCAAATTTTCGAATTTTTCACTGTAGCTGAGCTATTCTTGAGGGAAAATTCAGCTTTTCCTACAGAGGGTCCACCCCCCCTACTTCAAGATGAAGGGTCGATTGTACATTTTTCTTAATCTACTAAGTAATAGGATATACTGTACAAAAGAAACACTCCTAAAAGTTGATTAACCCGATTTTTGGTAATTATTTGTGTTAATAGAAAATTTTCAAAATTGATTTCTTGCTAAAAGCCCTAACTCCTCCCCATGACATCTTTGGGAAAAATAGTAAATAACAAAATTGTTTGTTTTTTAATGCTCTACAACTTTTATCCCGACTTTTTTTTCGTTAGTGCATAATTTCGAAAGTTATAGCCGAAAAACCAAAATTTCAACCCTCTTACCCCCAAAAAGGGGACTACATATGCACCAACTTTAGGGAAGTTTAGGAATCTTAAAATACACACCCTACTGAGCTTATATATGGAACTTTCCCTCTCTGCTAATTTTTTGGGGTCAAAACCTATGTAAAATAACTGTACTATATCTAAGTACAGCATTTTTCTTCTTTTTTTTTTAAAAAAAAATTAAAAATCAATTTTTTTCGATACGATTTTAAAAAAATCGTCATTTACTTGCATTTCTTAATTGAGCATTCGAAATTGAAAATGTCGAAGAAAAAGTAATCAAACTGGAGAATAATTTTTTGTGACCGATCATTGAGGTTGCTAAAAAAGTAAATTAAAATTTAATTAAAAATTTATGCTTTTAGATAATCTCACATCATCGAAAGAAACTATGTGGACCTTGGAAAAAGTGAAAAATACTCTCAATCCAGTCTTGAAAAATGTATCATCCAGTCATATGGATTCCTTGGCCAATATTATTTTTTCCCACATCGAAAATCTCCATAATCGAATGAAAAATTCTCGTGAAAAAATACTCATCAATAGATTACATTCTATAGTTACAGTAAATCTATTAATCGAAGATTTGGATGGAGGAGAGAAAGAGAATTATCATATTGCATTCCATCTAAAAAACATCAATTAGCTCGCAGCAATAGACTCGAGTACAAGTAAATGAAAAACGAGTCAAATTCCAATTTATTATTTTGAAATTTCCCCTAGAAATGAATCAGTGAACGAGGATTTTTCAAAAATGGTTCAAACAAATTGACCAGACCAACTTCCTCCACAGCTGTAAATTTTTGTGACAAAATTGGCCCATTTCAATTCAAACTTCTTTCCAGTTTTTCTGAAAGGGCGTATCATGTTGTACACCTTTTGAAAAAAATATTTATCAAGACCTTCCTCACAAAAGCTAACGTTAACATACCAAAATTGTATGCATGGTATGTAGTTGAGTTGTGTACTGTGTACAACTTTACTCGTGTTGGCATATTACAAAACCCTACGAAAAACACAAATCTACATGTCAGAGATTATTAAATTGTTTATCGTTCCGCTTTGTAAAACATATTACATTATTTCACACGTACAGGAAACAATTCTCGATGTAAAATACAGCGAATTTCTGTCGCATAAATTTGCTGCATTCGAGATTTCAAGTACCTGCTTTCGAGAAATTTGTCACGCTTTTACGTGGTTACATTGATACAAATTTTATCGCGCGGTGTATTTGATATAAAATTTTCCATGACATAAGGTGAACCTATACGATTTATTGAATAAAATCGCTCCGTGGTTATTACAAATTCGAATAGAGTTTTAGCCAGTTTTTTGTTCGAGATTTTTGCGGTGGATGTGAATATTTCAATTCTTTTCATTGGAATACAGAATACTTGCTAAGTGCCGGAAATACCAGCAGAAAAGTTCTATGTATTTCCATAGTTGTTAAGGTGATATATGCTAAAGAAAAATTATTGGATGTGTTTATTTTTGTATCACTTTTTAGTTGTTTTTTGTTTTAAGTATTATTTGTGTTCTTTTTCAACCATTTTGAATTTTTACTTGTGATATAGACTTTTTTGTTTTTATTTTGAAGTCCTATTAATTAGAAAATTACTCCTGGGGACTTTCCAAGATGCTTATTTATCAGGTTATTGAAAATGTCGAGATTCATCCAACAGAAGAAAATTTCGACCAAAAATTCGCTAAACCCCGAAAAATTTATAGAAACGAAAAAATACAAACAAAAGTAGAAAATTTGTGAAAATTTGATTTTTAAATTTTTTAAATTTTGGCTACATTCTTGTATTGTTTTTTCAATGCAAAACAAAACTAGACACGCTGTGTCATAATACAGGGTGACCCGAAAGTTCCGGAACGCAACGTTTTTTTCGTAATTTAGAGAGAAATCGCTCCACAGTGCCTTTCGTTGATCTGAACGAAGGGTTGCCTACATGTAGGTCGACAAGGGACAACGTCAACGCTGTGCTCAAAATATCTAAAAAAGGGTTGAGTGTTGCCAATTTCACGAAAACTTGTTTTTTTTGTAAATTTTTGCCCTTCAAATTTTTGATTAGACAAAATTAGCATGCAATGATTTTTTATTCTTATCCAAAACTCTATCATATGCAACAGTTAGTTTTTAAATATCTCAATTTTTAAAATTTTCGAAATTTTGGGTTTTGAGATTTTTTTGGAAAAGTACTAAAATCGAAAATAGTCTAAAATTTTTCAAAGATTCGTAATCAGTGAGGGATGAGTTGATATTTCTTAAAGGGAATGGAGCTTCAGCTATGTCGTGAATGGGTTTTCATTATTCGTTGGGCCTTATTATTTTTTTTACGAAGCAATTTTCGCGTTCCGGAAATTTTAAGTCACCCTGTAGCAGTCTTCCTTTTTATTTAAACTAGAAAATTTGACCTATCACAAGGATTCAAACTTTGGGGACATTTTGAGGTATACTGTGACTTTGATGTGGAGGGAAGCTATTGAAAAATCGAAGTAGGCAGATACATCACCCTCAAATTAGTAGAAATCGATATGCCGCACGATATTTTCATTTTTTTTTGCAAGGGTTTCTCAAAATTGGGAGAGTTTGCAGTAGTAAGAGGTCGAATCCAAAAAATGAGCAAATGTTCGAACTCAGTGCCCCAAAAGCCTAACAAATGACATGTGTCACACGTTATTTTTCATTTTTTTGAATTTTGAATTTATCAAGGGGGTTGATTGAGGTGGGGGGGGGGGTCAGTGGTTTCGGATGAAAAAACTGAGCACATATTCGAACTCAGCTCCTTCGAATTAGTAGAAACCGATATGCTACATCATTTTTGGAATGTTTTTGAATTTTGACCAAAATTGAGGACCCCTTTGCCTCTTAGTGGTGATGAGATCCCATATTGAACAGTAATTAGTTGAAAAATACATAAGAAGTTCTCCTTACAGTAATTTTTTTAAATTTTTAAATGATAGTTCTTAGCTTTTGTAATTATCATGAAAGTTGAGCTTTCATTACAAAATCTCAGCTTTGAAATTTTCAAAATGTGATTACCAATTTTGAACCTTTTTTCAATTTTCTACAAAACCGCACCAACAGATTCAAAGTTGAACCTTTTGCAAAAAAACCCAATTATACGAAAATTACGAGGACCACCTCCCTCCCCCCTGAACGGTTAGGATCAAAATGACGGTGATTCCTTCATTAGATCATCGAGAGGAACCCGTGAAAAAAATTTGAGCGAAATCGGAACCTGCTCGAGTTAACATGGAATGAGCCTTTGGTGTTTTCTTATGAAAAAAATCGTAATCTTAGGACATTTTCGAGAGATTTCCAAAAAATCTTAAAAATCGTAGGCAGTCAGACATTGTGTCGCAATTGGTAGGGCGTTTATTTGTCCCCCAAATTTAGGGCAAATAAATCATGTAAACGCCGAATCACATCGTTCTATACAGGATTTTGAAAAGAAAAGTGGTAGTCAAGTATTTTTTTTAGAAAATACTTAACTACCACTTTTTTTTTTTTACAAAAGTTCTCATTCAAAACGATGTAGTAAAGCGATTCCATGAAAAAAAAAAATGAAAAAATCCAGTGAAAAGTCCGAGAAAATTGGTAGTCAAGTATTGGAAAAAGTCAATTAGAGTTGTATTTTTGAAAGAACTTAACTACCGAATTTCTTGGGCTTGTCACTGGATTTTTTTCGATTTTTTTTTTTATGGAATCTCTTCATTACATAGGTCGTTCTAAACAGGATTTTGATTAGAAAAGTGGTAGTTAGGTTCTAGACTACAACCCTATTAAAAGAGTTGGAAAAAAATATTTTAACAAGAAATTATTTAAATCTGAAAAGATCACAAAAAATAAAATTTTATTTTACAAAAATAAAAATTTTTGAAACACAAATTTTACATACTTGAATTTAAAAAAGAATTGAAAAAGTTGTTTTTTTTTTAATTTTTTAATAAATTACCTGGGTAAATACTTACAAACAAAACGAACAGAATTTCATAAGAATGTGAATTTAAAAAAAAAGAAAAAGTGTTGACAATAAATTGAAGAATCTGAATAAGTAATTCAAAAGTACAGAAATAAAATTAAATCAAGTTTACACAAATAGAAGGAGATCGGTCCAACTGAGTATGTAGGAAATGGTGGGAGGTAAGTATGGCTGAAGTAAAATAAAGCGAACTACATAAATAACTATAGGTATAGAAAATAGAATTTAACTTTTTCAAGCATTTCCCAAAGGCTACTTTTTTCGTAATTTTCCAAAAATCAAATTTTTTCAAGAATTCTTTACTTCTTGCTGTAGTTTTGCTATCTATTTCAATGATTGTAGTGAATAAATCACGAACTGGAGGGTCCAGTTCTAAATGTTTAATCGCTTCAATTTTATGCTCATTCGGAATTGGGGTTTTAAGACGATTTTTTGGTTCATGTATGTAACCGTATAATTTTTCGTACAACAATTGCCATGCTACACAAATCTCGTCGTGAGTTTTGCCTTTTAACATTTGTTTCATATCCGGAATATACTTTGGTCTGTCCGTCAACATCATCATTCCGCACATCACATAATGAACCACAGGGTCAGGAACGCAATTTCTATTTCCAGTATTAAGTTCATCCACTGGTGACTCATATTTTTTTAAATAATTATGTACAGTATAAGTTACCGGATTTGCTTTAGTTGAAGATATAGATGTAGTGGGACTGGTACTTTGCGTAGTAAATGCATATTGAGTGAAATCTTTGTAGTTTCAGCGTGTGTTTGAATCTCAGAATTCATAAATATTTGATTTGTGTAACAGTGGAGAACAGTGGAGGATCAAGTTGTTCCAATTTCTCCAATCCTAAATCATAATAATCTTCCAATATTATTACCTTGGTAATTACGCATTTGCAATCGTAGATCAAAAATCTGTTAAATATAAGAACTATTCTTTCTGAGTTCTCCATTAAACTTTGGCTCAGAGCAATCGCATCGGACATGGCAGCAACTTCCTTTAGTTCGAACTGAAAAATGAACAAATGATTAATAATATGCCGATTAAATAAGCCTACATTTGTAACAATTTTACTAATTTTTGTTTTGGAAATATAGAATTTAGCGGCCTCTACAAAATTAAGCAATTTTTCAACCCCAAAACATGAATTTTGAAAAAGAATTGAAAATTTTATACACCAGTGCAGCCAACAGCAAATCATAGAATTCCAAAATACGGAATTTATATCGACTTTGAATTGATACGATTTGTAACTGGCTGCACTGATATGCAAAATTTTCCAAAAAAATTTCCGAAAAATACTTCTAGTGATTGAAAAAAAATACATAATATTTTCAGGCGAAAAAATAATCAATTCAAAATCTATTTAAATTCCGTATTTCGGAATTTTATGATAAGTCTGTTGGCTGCACTGATGTATAAAATTTCCTTTTCAAAATTCACTTTTAGTGGTTGAAAAAATTTTCTGTTCAATACTCGATGAAAAAAAAATCATTCTAGCTTAGTGAAAATTTCATATTATTGGAATATTGCAATATGCAACTTTTCAACCCCCTGGTAGCTGTCTGTGTTTTGATCGGAGAAGGATGGTGATGATTTAGGGAGATGTAGAAACTCAAATTGAATCTTTTTTAAGTGCTAAGAAGGCTTCTCACACAATTTTGATTGACAAAAAACAGTGTTTTTTCAAAAGGAGGTGCACTTTGAGCATCTCTGCTCCCCTCCCCTTGCCCCTAGGGTGCCCAAATTTTTTTGGGGTGGTCTCCTACTCAATGTAAATAATTCTACCAAATTTGGTCAAAATCCAAGATATGTTTTTTTTTTTTCATTCCGCCCTACTCTACATATAAAGGCTGTGAAATTGGATATACTTACATATAATTTCGATATTCTATAGTCTAATTTTAATTTAATTGTGCTGTCCATTACAGAATTAATCGTTCTTCTATTGTTCTTCTTTACGACATTCTGAAACAAAATGGAATTCAATTTAGTGTGTTTTAGGTATGTGTTTTTATGACGAGATAAGACTGAAAAATGTACGCGTTTTCATTTTGAAAATGATGAATTGATGAATGGATGGATAGATGGATAGATAGATTAGATATACATAAATTAGACAGATAGATAATAATTATGATGATGATATCTACTGCCGTTTTCTTACCTCAATTTTAAATTCTATGAAAGACTTCACTATCTGCCATTCGTCGTTGTCTGAAGGTATTTTTCTTTAGTTGACAGCCTTCAAAAAAGGTTCCACGCACCTCTAAAAAAAAACAACATAAAAGCCAGTGGTCAAGAATTCAGAAAAACAGTACACATAATCAACTTGGTTTTGATCAATTGGCTAAAAAATCTATTTTTTGAATCAATTGTAGTTTTCATCAGAAATTTTTTCAAAGTATTCGCACTCACGCTTTGCTGGGGCTGTAGCATTTTTCATGTTCTCAGAGTTATAATTCAAATTCTAGCCCAAAAACAATTAATATTTTTATTCCCTCCCTCTGGTATAGGGTGTGCAGTGGGATGACCCTTGAAAAGCAAGTTTTGGAGTTTATTTTGGGACCCCCTTAGATTGATGCCAACAGGGGTGCGAACCTGAACCGAGACCAAAACCCGAAACCCAGAACCCAAATTATCGAATTATGCCCGGATATGAACCCGGAACCGGGTTCCTCAAGTTGGATCTTCAAAACCCGAAATCCGAAAAAATTGCCCAGGTTCGCACCCCTAGATGCCAATGCATGCGAAAACAATCTACAAATATTTTTACCCGACACGGGAGGGCAAAAGTTACATAAGTTGACTCAAAAAGTGGTACGAAAAATGCCGCTTTTCTCACCAGGTCTTTGAGAAAGTATGTGATGATGAGGGCGCTCTACATTCCTGCTCCGTTGGCGGTAGTTTCCAATTCGCACTATCACAAAGCTCCTTCAGGCCTTCCTATAAAACATAAAAAAAATTAGGTAGGTAGGTAGGTAGGTACACGAATTAATCTTACAAGGGGGTTTCAAGTTGAAATCGTTATAAAGATTACGACGCCACAAGATCATGGGGGAAGGGGATAGTTTCTCCAAAGGTTTTAGGTACCTATAAATTTTCACACAAGGTCATTCTTGTTCGAAGGCGTTAGAAGAGTTGCGATTAGTTTTTTTTCATGTGCCAAAATTTAAATCATAAACATTGAAATCGTGTGAAAATAAAGAAATCGGAGGAAAATTCAGTTATTATCTAGGAAGCACATAAAATCGGTATAATCGATATGATGTACCTAGATAGTAGAAATAAATTTTACAAGTAACAAGGCGAATTCGTGTCTAATTTTGAATTCGTAGGTATCTTTTACATTAAAATATTGAGATATGTACTTACATTGTCCTTAAAATCATATGGTTCCAATTCAGATTGGTGAGAAATAATAAAAAGAAATGGGATTGAACCAAAAATTTGAAAACCATAGTAATGTATTAGCCGCATCTTGCACCATGAACTGGTGTTATTATTAAGTAAGTATACGTATGTGCTACGTACATTTAAATACGTTCTCGAAGGAAAATTATCAATTATTAATATCTGAGTAATTTTATCAATTCTGATACCGCACGAACAGAAATCATTTTCATTTCATATTACCACTGTACCATTTAAAGAGATTATTACGATTTTTCAAAATGATAAGATTAAAGCAATAAAAAATAAAATCGCAAAAGCAAACTAAAATGCTGATGAAAGAAATTATTAAAAAATTGGGGGAAAAATTTGGGCCATTTAAAGGGTGATCAGTGAGTTGTCTGCCAAAATTAAAAATCAGATATAACAGGGTACCATAAGAAAAAACTTGAGGAGCAAATGCTACTTAGAAGAAAATGGAATCGAAACCAATATTCAACTCTCTCATGTAGAATCAGACGAATATATTTGTACTTGCAGGAGGTTTGATTTTTGCTAGCAGTTTTTTTTTTTTATTAAAAAAATTGAATTAATATTTTATTATGTACAAATTGTCCGTCACTTTTAATTTTTATAAAATAAGTCGTAGCAAAAAACTCTTTCCACATAGCACATTTTTAGTAGTCTGAGAATACTCTTGATCTGTGAAAGCCGCATGGCACTACAATAATTAGAAGCTGATTTTAGCGATGGGCACTAATCCATTATCAGAAGTAATCGATTAATCGATTAATCGATTTTTGAAAATTTGAAACTAATCGAATCGCTTATTCAGGCCAAACTAATTCATTAGTCGATTATCTAATCGATTATTTTCAACTTTTTTTTGTTACTTTGGGAACCACTGAGTTGAATTTCCCGATAGGAAATTTAGCGTAGAACAACTTCCGTTATATAACTTTTTTCTCTCAGGCCCTTTATTTTCGCTGAAAAGCTGAAAATACTCGCAGCTATCTTCCAATTTTTTTTGAATTTTGGCTAAAAATGTTATTCAAGTTTAAAATAGGTTCCAAAAATAAGTAATTTTCAGAAATTCAGAACTGAAAAAATGTTGAGAACCTGACAAATCTTGAGACCCCCCCTTCTTTGAAAAACAAAAAAAAAAAATCATCAAAAATGGCCGAATTTTGTTGAAATGAAGCTTTTTTGCAAAAAAAATTGAAAAATTGATTACTTTCTCCAAATAATCGATTAATCGATTAATTCAAAAATGCACAAGTAATCGATTAGTTAGTAATCGATTAATCGATTGGTAATCAATTAATCGCCCATCATTTACAGAACGTTCAACCCTGGAACTCGAATACCTTCGTGACGTCATGTCACTACTCTGTACTCATACGTCATACCGCTGAATGTCGTTTTCGACTTTTTTTTTCAAAGTTCAGAATATTCACGTCATTTTTAAACATTACAAATAAAATTTTTTATTATTCACACAATTACAAAAATAAAAAGGACGGAACACTAAAAAATTTTACTTGTACTACGAAAAATCACGCGTCAACAATATTTTACTTTTCACAGTTATGAATTTTCTGAAGAAGTTTTCCAAATTTTTTTCTCAACTGAAATTTTTTCTGATATTAGGTATTTTTTCACGACCTAATTTTTTCTCATAATTTTCTCAACTGAAATTTTTCTGACGTAATTTTCTCCATTGAAGTTTTTTTCTGAAGAATTTTTCCATTGTTGAACTAACGTAAGCTATAAACGAGGAAATTCATGTCATTTCGGAAATGAATTGGGTAAAGTAGCTTACTTTCGCTCGGGCGAACATTTTTTGTTATATTCTCAACTTTTTCTAATTTTCTTAACCATCCCTAATCAAAACTTGGAGCAGTTTGGGAAAAGGTGGGTAAAGTTGGACCCATGAAATTTTCTAATCAAAAATTTACAACACTCATTTTGAAATTTTACTTTATTTTCAATTTCAATATTTTATAACTTTTCCTTATTTTTCCACTCATGCTTTTCTGCCAACTTTTTGCCAACTTCACCCAGCTTCACCCAACTTTTCCAACTGGAGATGCTTGGGGGGTTACGCACCCCTCACTCACCCCCCTCCCGCTCGGAAGGCCCCTGATTTTTTTGATGAAAATGAATAGATATTTTTTAAAATTTTCCTGCCAAAGTCGCCATTGCACTATTTTCTATTCAGTGGCCTAAAACTTGTGCCAACAATTTTTTTGATGTTGAAAAATGAGGTTTAATGATTTTTCGAGCAACTTATAGCGGTGCTTCCATCTGTGGTTTTATAACATACGTCTTAATCGAATTCAATTGTTACCTTTGAGATGAAATTTGTTTGAAAAATTTAATCTAGATGTATTATATTTTGACGCTGTTTTGAGATGGTAAAAAGGCTGGAATTTGATAACAATCAAGAAATCTTCAATGTCGACGAGTAAAAACTTGATATGTATGAATTTCCTTTGGGGTGATTTAGGTATCATTTCAGGTAGAATTAAACTGATGTGATAGACGCAGTCTTTTTTTTTTCAGGGATATCACTTCAAGGACCGTTGGTTTGAGTTTTCCAACTACCTGCATATTTATGAGTTCCCCTACTCGAAGTAGGTAAACAATGTCATCAGTTTTTATTGAAACGTAGAACGAATGATTTTCTCAACTTTGCACCTGAATCACCTGATTTCTCGGATGTATAAGGGGTTTTGTAGGAATTTTTTCAACAGCCCAATCCTATTTCTTTAATCAACAGATTTTGAGCAATATTTATCTCAGCTTATATTCCTATAAATACCTACTTCGATAATTAACAGAAATATCAACGAAATGATGCCACCGATGCAACATTTTATTTTATCATGATTTTCTAATTTTTAATAAGTAGGTAGGTATGTATATATATATATTAGGGTGAATCGCTAAAAAAAAACATATCTCAGATTTCAATCAAATTCGCTGGGGTTGTTGGGTCATCATCGGAGACTACCCAAAAAAATTTTGAGCCCCCTAGGTGAAGAGGGAGGGGAGCTAGGGGCTCTTAAAGGGCACCTCCTTTTGAAAAAAACGCGGTTTTTTGTGTTTTTTAGCTCGAAAATATGGCGTACGATTCACGAAAGAGCACTAAAAAGGTGCGATTTGAGTTTCTACACCCCCCTGAGCAATTGCCGCCCCTCGAAAATGAAAACCCATTCTGATACCCGGGGGTCCAAAAGTTGCAGATCGCAAAATTTCAATGTTGTGAAATTGTATTTGGCCTCGAATTGATTACTTTGACACCGGACAATTTTATAATTTTTTTTCTAATTTTTGAAGAAAGTTTTGAAAATTTTTTTCGATCAGTGTGGCCAACCGCAAATTGTAATATTCAAATTTATGGGATTCGCGTTGATCTGATCATGTATATCTAATCGCCAAAAAAATTGAAGCAAAACATTTTTAATTTCAAAACATTTTAAATCAAACTTAAAGAATTCAAAAATTGGAACAAGAGAAAAACTCATTTACAATCTACTTACAAAAATTTCGAACGTTTTAAATTACGTATGCAACGTAAATAAAAATGATAGTTATTGAAATTTCATCAATCATCGAAGTACAAATACACATAAATTTTATTTACGACTTAGAGCGAGAAGGATAATCTTTTTTGGTTTCAAATTTTTTTTAAAACTTTTGATTTTTCGCGACGTTGCCAAGTGACAGTGCTGCCAAACGCAGCGATTTCTCAATTCTCTGTAATTCTAGGGATTTTTAATTGGGACTTATATTTTTCTTTGGTTTGTACCTAGAAAATTGATGGTTCATTTTATCAATTGTTTAGACAAGAATGCCGAAAAAATCGAATTTGGTTAGAAGTTACATATTCGTCGAGTAGAATAAGAATAAGATAATTTGTATTGGCGGAAAAATGAGCGGAAAATTAAGAATTTTTTTTAGAATCAAATTCAGGAAATGAATGTGGGTAAAAAAATGACAAAATTTTTTTCTTAGTGGTCGAGTCACTGGCATGAGAATTTTTTAAAATCATGATTTCTATAGCCATGAAAAAAATTGATTCAAAATTAATCTATATTCCATACATTGGTGTTTCATAACTTACAATTGGCTGCACTGGTATAAAAAATTTTCTCTACAATTGATTTCCAATCATTTAAAAAACAACAAAAAACTGGTGTTTTTCTTTAGCAATTAGATATAGATGATCAGAACAACGCGATTAACATAAATTTGAATATTACAATTTGCGGTTGGCCACACTGATCGAAGAAAATTTTCAAAATTTTCTTCAAAAATTAGAAAAAAAAATTATAAAATTGTGCGGTGTCAAAGTAATCAATTCGAGGCCAAATACAATTTCACAACATTGAAATTTCGCGATCTGCAACTTTTGGACCCCCGGGTAGCAGAATGGGTTTTCATTTTCGAGGGGTGGCAATTGCTCAGGGGGGGGGGTGTAGAAACTCAAATCGCACCTTTTTAGTGCTCTTTCGTGAATCGTACGCCATATTTTCGAGCTAAAAAACACAAAAAACCGCGTTTTTTTCAAAAGGAGGTGCCCTTTAAGAGCCCCTAGCTTCCCTCCCTCTTCACCTAGGGGGGCTCAAAATTTTTTTGGGTAGTCTCCGATGATGACCCAACAACCCCAGCGAATTTGGTTGAAATCTGAGATATGTTTTTTTTTTTTGCGATCCACCCTAATATATATTTATATATATTTATGCGGATCATCAATATCTATAATACTATAAAACTAAGTCCACTTTCTTTCTCCGCGGTAAACTCGAAATCTATTAAACCAATCACACTGAAATTTTGCCAAATTAATGCCTGTGTACTGTAGATGGTTTATAGCTATAGAAAATATTTTTAAGTTCAATAGATTAATTGTTGTTAAGCTCAAAAGTTGCAAAAAATGACGACTTTTATGGAGGTTGCGGTGGGGAAACCTGTTCGCGGTAAGACGAGGTAAAATTTCGTTTCAAAGTGAACATGTTACGTTGCAATGCTGGTAGGAGGTGTGGTTTACACAGACTATTAAGTTGTCAGTGTTGGCAAAGTTCTCAAAAAAAAATGAATGAGTTCATGTTCGCCTTCTATCTAAGCTCCAAAACGTTTTTCTCAATATTTTTCAAGCTCAATTTTTTCCTCGAATTTTTCTTTCATTTTTTTTCAAGCTCGAAAGTTTTTTCAACTTCAATTTTTTTTCTCCATTTTGAATGTTTTTCTTAGAACTTTTCAAAATCGAAATACCTATTTTTAAATTGCTCAAGACATACTCAATTTTTTTTCAAGTTCCAGAATTTTTCTCTCATCATCTTTTTCCAAATTCACTTTTTTTTCTCCTTCAAATTTTTTCCAGAACATTTTTTAAACTTCGAAATTTTTCTTGAAAGTTTTCAAATACTGAATTTTTTCTCAGACTTCAAATTTTCCTTACAAAAATATTTTCAAGATTTGATATTATACCTAATTACCTATTACATTTCACAACTAAAAATTTCTTCTCATCCGGTCTTTTTTAAGCACTCACTACATAAGTTTTTCAAATTTCATTTCTTTCCAAAAATTCTGAAAATTTGAATTTTTTTTGACAATTTTCCAAGTCTAAGTACAGGCACATTCCATAACTTTGAATTCTCATATCCAGATTGGTTCAGTCAAAAATGAATCTGTTGGTGCAGTTTTGTAGAGAATTGAAAAGACATTCAAAATTGATAACCACACTCTGAAAAGTTCAAAAATGAACTTTTGTGATGAAAGCTCTTACTCTATTTTTCCCAATATGTAGCCAAATTTTGGGTCAAAATAGAAAATATCGAAAGTATGTACATTAAGATTTCTCGAATTTTGGCTAATTTTTTGAAATTCAAATTTATTCTATGGCTCTGTAGTCCCAGCTGTTAGCTCTGGAATACTTCACTAAAATCTAAGGGCTATCATTTAAAACTCTGAAAAAATTACAGTAAGGGAAACTTTTTAGGTATTTTTCAACTAATTACTTTTCAATATGATATCTCAACACCCCTAGGGAGCACAGGGTCCTCAATTTTGGTCAAAATTCAAAAATTTTGCAATAATGAAGTAGCATATCGATTTCTACTAATTCAAAGGCGCTGAGTTTGAATATGTGCTCAGTTTTTACATTCGATGCCACTGAACCTCCCTATCAACCTCCTTGATAACATCAAAATTCAAAAAAATGAAAAATAACGTGTGACATGTCGTTTGTTAGGTTTACTTTTTGGATTCGATCCCTTAGCGCCCCCCCCCCCTAACCCTCCAAATTAGGGAAACCCTTGCAAAAAATGAAAATATTGTGTGGTATATCGATTTTTACTAATTTGAGGGTGCTGAGCTTGATTATCAACTTACTTTTCCGATTTGCCTCCCCCATCCCTTACAATGAACCCCAATTCATCCTACTTTTTGTGAATTAGCCAAAATTCAATTTTAATTTTTTTTTAAATTTCGAAGTTTTCGATTTTTGAATCAAACCCCTGCGCAAAAGTTGTGGGCTGGGGAGACTACAAAAATAAAGAAAATTCAAAGTCGATTCATATCTATCTTCCGATCATGCAAGATCCATTAATTCTTTAAAAAATCGCCAAAATTCAACTTTGAAATTTTTTTAAAATTTCAAAATTGGTTAAAATAATTTTAAAATTTATTTAAAGACTACCTAGACCAAAAAGCACTTTGAAACCCCTAATAACCCATACCTTTATTTTTTCAGAAAAACCGTAACCCAAACCTAAAACCGAAATAAAAAAATAAAGGTTTTCCATCCCTGATTTTGTGATTAATAAAATTATATTCGAATTGTTCACGTGGTACCTACAGATTTCTAGCCAGTTGCCGGACTCAGTCTACTAACTTCCCACCCGTCCAAAGGACGGGTATTTTCGGCTTGTATATTATAAAATAGAAGACGTTTTTTTCCTAACGCGATCAATTCAAAACTAAAGCACGAATGCGAAAAGTAAATACACCATCGGAAAGAGCTCGACGAGTAGATGGTTTAAGGCGCAAAAAGTTTCAAAAAAGCTGGCTCCAAAGCTGAGAAAAATTGACTTAAAGTTCCATCCCCTCCTTCCCCTCCCGCCCATCAAGGCAAAAACCAGTTTTTCGTAAATATCTCGAAAAGCGCTGTTCAAATCAAAAATCTGACGACACTCTACCGAAAGCAAATTTTACGGGCTACAATTTCGGTTCTCTTCAATTTTTGCCAAAATCGCTTCGTTTTTGAGATATTCCTCAAAATGTGATATCAATGTACTACCCTCCCTTCCATGATGTAGATAAGTGGTGATGACTCACTCTCGGATTGCCACCTCATAAGTCAGGGTTCAAACCCCGACCGGAGAGAATTTTTTTTTCAATTTTTTTTGTGTTAAATAATTTTGTTAATATCGAATTACCCCTAACCGAATCATTTTTTTTTAATTTTCAAGGTACCACTTTCCATTGATACCCTCTTCCTTTAATGAAAATCAATAAGACCAAAGTTCAAATCCTATTTGAATAAATAATTTTTTTGAATTTTTTTCATGGTAAATTATCAAATTTTATTAATTAATTTTTTTTTTCAACTTACAAAGTTTAGAATGAATCAATTTTTAAAAAAAATACTTCAAGTCGAATTTTTGAATTATAAAAAATAAATTTCAATTTTTTTCAGCTTACTCAAGTTGAATTTTTTTTGTCGTTAATTATTTTTTAAAGATAAAATTACATCAGCTAAATCGATTTTTTCCAATCTACCACCTTCCATTAATTAAAAATGTCATGTTTAAAACTCCAGGTCGAATCATTTTTTTAAATATCCCTCCCATGAATTAAAAATCCGATCAATTAATTTTTTTTAAATTTCATGGGTCAAATCAATTATTTTTGAATACTCCCTTCTAAAAAAACTTGATCAATTGTACTCAATTTCACATTTTCAACTGCATTCAGCTTAAATTATGAATTACATAGGTACTTTTGTAAAATTTTCTTAGTTCAAATCATTTTTAATTTTTTCAAAAAAAGGTACTTATAGTTACTCAAGTCAAATCATTTCTTCAGTTTCTTTCAATATCCCCTATCCCCTCTCATCAATTGAAAATTCGATCAAATTAACTATTTTTATTTTTTTTAAATTACAGAAGTCGAATCATTTTTTTCTCTCACATCAGTTGCATTCAATTTTAATTACATGGGTCAAATCAAATTTTAAAAAAATTCCTCTCCCATTAAGTAAAAACTCAATTTTAGTTAAATGTATCCAACTTATTTTTTTTTTTTCAAAAATTAACAACCTAGGACGAATCTTTTTTTTAACACCACTCCCATTAATTAAAAATTAGGTAAACTATACTAAATTTGTACATCAAATTTTTTGAGAAAAATTAATTTTTTTAATTTTTTTGAATTTTTTTCATGGTAAATTATCAAATTTTATTAATTAATTTTTTTTTTCAACTTACAAAGTTTAGAATGAATCAATTTTTAAAAAAAATACTTCAAGTCGAATTTTTGAATTATAAAAAATAAATTTCAATTTTTTTCAACTTACACAAGTTGAATTTTTTTTGTCGTTAATTATTTTTTAAAGATAAAATTACATCAGCTAAATCGATTTTTTCCAATCTACCACCTTCCATTAATTAAAAATGTCATGTTTAAAACTCCAGGTCGAATCATTTTTTTAAATATCCCTCCCATGAATTAAAAATCCGATCAATTAATTTTTTTTAAATTTCATGGGTCAAATCAATTATTTTTGAATACTCCCTTCTAAAAAAACTTGATCAATTGTACTCAATTTCACATTTTCAACTGCATTCAGCTTAAATTATGAATTACATAGGTACTTTTGTAAAATTTTCTTAGTTCAAATCATTTTTAATTTTTTCAAAAAAAGGTACTTATAGTTACTCAAGTCAAATCATTTCTTCAGTTTCTTTCAATATCCCCTATCCCCTCTCATCAATTGAAAATTCGATCAAATTAACTATTTTTATTTTTTTTTAAATTACAGAAGTCGAATCATTTTTTTCTCTCACATCAGTTGCATTCAATTTTAATTACATGGGTCAAATCAAATTTTAAAAAAATTCCTCTCCCATTACGTAAAAACTCAATTTTAGTTAAATGTATCCAACTTATTTTTTTTTTTCAAAAATTAACAACCTAGGACGAATCTTTTTTTTAACACCACTCCCATTAATTAAAAATTAGGTAAACTATACTAAATTTGTACATCAAATTTTTTGAGAAAAATTAATTTTTTTATCATTTTTCAACAATTACACAAATCGAATCATTTTTTAAACACCCCTCCCCATTTAAAAGCTTGGTTCCACATAAACATAAATTACATTTTCAACTATTCAAAAATTAACAACCTGGGACGAATCTTTTTTCTAACACCCCTCCCATTAATTAAAAATTAGGTAAACTGTACTACATTTTGTACATAGAAATTTTTGAGAAAAGTGAATGTTTCTATCATTTTTCAACAATTACACAAGTCAAATCATTTTTTAAATACCCTTCCCATTTAAAAACTTGAAGGGTTCAAACCCCGGATGGAGAGAATTTTTTTCAATTTTTTTGTGTTTATTTATTTTTTAAAGATAAAATCGCATGTTTTTCTACTTTTTTATGTTTAATTATTTTTTAAAGATAAAATTAAATCAGCAGAATCAATTTTTTCTAATCTACCACCTTCCATTAATTAAAAATGTCAAGTTTAAAACTCCAGGTCAAATCATTTTTTTAAAATATCCCCTAGCATAAATTAAAAATCCGATCGATTAATTTTTTTAAAATTACATGGGTCAAATCAATTATTTTTGATTACCCCCTTCCAAAAAACTTGATCAATCATACTCAATTTGAATTTTTTTTTAAATATCCCAGATTTTAAAATTATTTTCTACTTAAATAGCATCAGTTAAATTTTTCTATGCCAAATCATTTTCAATTTTTCTCCTTTTTAAATTACATAGGAAGACAGGTCGAATTATTTAAAAAAAATCTCTCCCATTAATTAAAAACTTTATTGGTTATATACAACTTAAATTAAATAAGTAGTACATCAAATTTTTTGAGAAAAATTAATTTTTCTTATTATTTTTCAACAATTACACAAGTCAAATTATTTTTTAAATACCCCTTCCCATTTAAAAACTTGATCAATTGTGTTTCACATTAACATGTAGGTAATTATTACATTTTCAACTACATATATTCAAAAATTAACAACCTGGGACGAATCTTTTTTTTAACACCCCTCCCATTAATTAAAAATTAGTTAAACTGTGCTAAATTTGAATTTTATTAGTTACCAAGAAAATTTTTTGCCAAAAAATATGGATTTGAACTCAAAGCTACGAATTTCAGCAAATTGTGCTTCAATAGATCAAATAGATCATCAACACTAAGATATTTTAAAATTATTTTCTACTTAAATAAGATCAGTTAAATTTTTCTATGCCAAATTATTTTCAATTTTTTTTATTTTTTAAATTACACAGGGACACAGGTCCAATCATTCAAAAAAAATTCTCTCCCATTAATTAAAAACTTCATGGATTGCACTCAACTTGAATTAAATAAGTAGTACATCAAATTTTTTGAGAAAAATTAATTTTTCTTATCATTTTTCAACAATTACACAAGTCGAATCATTTTTTAAATACCCCTTCCCATTTAAAAACTTTATCAATTGTGTTCCACATAAACATAAATTACATTTTCAACTATATTCAAAAATTAACAACCTGGGACGAATCTTTTTTTTAACATCCCTCCCATTAATTAAAAATTAGATTAACTGTACTAAATTTGAATTTTATTAGTGACCAAGAAAATTTTCTGCCAAAAAATATGAATTTGAACTCAAAGCTATGAATTTCAGCAAATTCTGCTTCAATAGATCAAATAGATCATCAATGCGGGCAATCTGAGTTTGTAGGTGATATAGTTCATAAGAACTATTTTTATTGCTTTTTCTCCGGATCTGGGCAATTTCAAAATTTTTTGAAGGCTCCAAAGTAATTCATTACCTAATGTTAATTAAGGAGAGGATTATTCAAAATATAATAATCCGACCTAGGGTTCAAATTGAGTAAGTACAACTTTTGAAAAAATTGGTCAACTTTTTTATCAATAGGAAGAGATATTAAAAAAACTGATTTTACGGGGCTCAAATTCAATACAATTGATCAAATTTTAAATCATTTAATGGGAAAGGCATTTTAAGAATTGATTCGACCTATGTAATTCAATAAATCTTGAAATTAATTATTAATTGAGTTGTGAAATAATGGAAGGGGACATTCAAAACGAACTAATTTTACCTGAGATTCGAATCGAATACAAATTTCAAAAAATTTATTGACCTCCAAAATTAATTTTTTTCAAATTATTAATTAATCGAAATGTTCTCAAATGAAAGGAATCAATTTTTCAATTAAAAAATAATAAAAATTTCAAATTTTTTCAACTTACAAGGATCGAATCATTTTTTCTCAAATATCCCCTCCCATTAATTAAAAATCCAATCAATTGTATTCAATTTGTTAACCCCAGGTCGAATCAATTTTTTTTAAATATCTCCCTCCCCCACTCATATATCAAAATTCGATAAATAGTACATATTCAATTTCAACTTCAGTATCCACATCAGTATAAAACGAATATACGTCGATTTCCGTCCGAAGGACGGGTTAAAAGCTAGTTTATTATATGTAGCAATTACAAACCCCTCTTACGTTTAATGGTTTCCGTGTCATGTTACTTGCAAGTCTTAAATGATTACCTATTCGAAAAATCGAGGAAAAGGGAGCTTGTTTTCAAAAAAGTCATATGTCTATGAATATTATCCTGTTCCCTTGTTCATGGGCAATTGAATAAATCACTTTCGCGTTTTATTCTCACCAATGTATCCTCCGTTTCAGTTTTGTTACTGTCGAAAGAAAATTAAAAGATTAGGCATCATCATCTGTATTAGGTACTTTTTTCGGCATTCATCAATGCATGAAGTACTCTCTCATTCTAAATCAGTGAAAAGTCATTGATAAACAGTCAGAATTGTAGCACAAGAGAAACTAGTAAAATGCACTGATTTTCAGTGAATTTTCGCTGATTTTTTTAAAGATTTTCACTGATTCTTCAGCGAATTTTCACTGAATTTTCAGTGATTTTTCTCTCTGATTTTCTCCTATGTTGCAATTCTGACTGTTTCTCAGTGGGTTTCGATACATTTAACTGATTTATAAATGAGAGAGTATGTATTGGTGCCACTGCTGCAAAATGAGTACTTACCCCTTGCGAAATTGGTTTTTGGAACATTCGAAAGCCCAATCAACTATACCACTGGTGTAACTAGCTACTGAGTAACCGATTTCGGGGGGTTCAGTGGGTTCACTTCTCCAAGACATAAATGCCGGACTTCCTGTTTTTTTTCCAACCTGGACTAATCCATCCGGGCTTATTCGAATCCAGAATGGACGCCATTCATTAGGACTAAGCAAATCAGAACTGGTATAGGAAATCTTCGAACCACTGCCTCGTACAGTGCGAATTCCTCCTCCGCCCGTATTACCCCAACCTCCTAAAACGATTTCATACGCTCGTTCATCACATTCAGCTGGTTTCATTGTTGGAGACAGAACGATGTGTGCCTGTTCTTTAGCTTTCACGTAAAATTTGAAATAAAAATCCTCGTCATCTTCAAGAGAGATCGGTACAGCAGCCTTATATTCGTATTGTGTGGTATTCAGGTAGATGCATTCAGTGAAATCTGTAAAAAGATAATATATCAGAATAAGTATTGAGCTTTACGATTTCGCATTATACCTAGGTATGTACTTAAATTGTTACTGGCAAAAATTGTTTCTTGATTTCATTTTGCTTACCAACAGTTTCATTTTTATTCTCGGGACAATGAAAAGCCCAATTCACTACAGCATTGTCGTAACTAGCAAATCCGACATGATTGATTGGCATACGCTTCTCTGTTCCCCGCGAAAAAAATTCTAAACTTTCCATCTCCTTTCCAGTGTTCATACGCTTCTTATCATTTTTCCAAAATAAAAATGCTGAACTTCCTATCTCTTTTCCAACTTCGATTGATCTATCTGAGCTTAATCGAATCCAAAATGGACGCCATTTATCGGGTGATAAGTAAGTTTTTTCAAAATTCTTTGCCACTATTTTTCCTCCAGTTGATCGGATTTCTGACGGTCTTGTTTTATTAGCGCTTAAAATTATTTCATATGTTTCTTGTTTGTTTGTAAAGCGGTCTGGTGTTGAAAATAGCATGATCGAAGCATCTTGGTCGGTTTTTATATAGAATTTTAAAGATATATTTTTTCCATTACGGTGTGCTGCAGTTATCGGAAATTTGGAATCATATTTGTTTGCATAGGTTCTGAATTTGGTGCATCCAGCGAGATCTGCGTGAAATAAAAAACACCAAAAACTGTATTTAGAACAGAGAATAAGGTTACGAATAAAATAAATTGCAAAATGAAAATTCTAAAATTGTGCGATTGATTTTTTTGAAATTGATTAAAATTATTTTGGAGAAGGTTTAAGAACCATAATTTGGTTTATGAATGATCGCATGTTATTTACAATATGAAGTAAATAAGTACCTACCTACCTACTACCTGCGGTGGGTTTTCTCGAGTAGGTACTTATTGTATCGCGAGTAGGTATACGTACGTCTTTTTTATAGGAAAAAGAATTTTTTTCCATAAAATGCCATAAAATATTTACGATTGAAATTATTAAATACCCCTTCATTTGTCGGGATATCTAAAGATTTGGTTAAATTAATATTACAAATTATTCACTCACATTTTTCGTCAATTCTCCCACTTCCATAAACGCAGTAAACTATCGCCAATATGACTGAAATTTTTAAAAAACTTGAAAACATTTTCATAAAATTATTTTTCGTATAATAGTTCGTAAAGTTACGTCAGAACTGAACCAGATTGGCTGAATACTTTCCATCCATTTAGATTAATAATTTATTTATTATTATTTGCGCTTCGAATAGTTGCCCGATCGTTTTCTTAATAACTAAATATTACTTTCTATTGAGAAATCAAGTGGTCAAGTGGTCAAGTGGTCTGCGATAAGATTTTTCCATTTTGTATGGTTATCAATTGAAATGAAAATACAGTCGATTAATTTTGGGATTGAAAATATATTGATCTTCCGCCTTTATAAGGTTGATATCTGTTATTGCGTGTATCGGTATATAAAGGAAATCTTGGATAGTGGCATCGGTAGTTTTTTTTTTTGGAATAGTACAAAGTGGATTTTGTAACTTGGAATACCGGAAGAATTCTGAGAGAATGGGGTAAAAGAGAACATTCTTTCGCAATGTCACCTCAAAGAGTTCATATGTCGTAATTGTAATTTCGTTCATGCTCGAGCGAAGCTTTGAAAAAATTGAATTTTTCATGCCCAAAAACGGATTTTGAAAGTTTTAATGCTTTAAAAATTCCTATTCGGTGTAATGGGGGAGGGGGGGTGAGACGTTGTACCTCAAACTTCGATCTTGTATCCTTCTTTCTGACACCACTGATCTCAGATTTCGATGAAAATTTAGTGAGGTGTTTTACTTTGGGTGAAGAATCTCTCGGAAGAAATTTTAGCTCTCGGTTGGACATGAGAACCCTCGTAGGTGATATTATCATCTTTGAAAAAACACGTTTTTTTCTACAATTATTCACTTATTCCATTGTCTCAAAATAAAGTTGAATTCTTTCCAGAGGCCTTCCGAAGCGATATGCTCTGGGAGGGGGGGGGGGGTGAGAACTTCAAATTTTCCAACTAATTTGTTTCAATTTGCCATCTATTTTTTTTTTCAAAATTTCTCAACGTTTCAAAATTTTCCCAATTTTAAAATACCATAGTAAAGATTGCTTTTGATTAAAAAAATCTTTCTAGTTCACAAATTTTAAAAAAATTAGCAAAATTGGATCAAATGAAAAAAATTACCCTTCCCATTTATTGAGGGACTTCGTAACAATCTTAAATAGAGAATAGATAATTTTTTTTAAATTCTCGATTTTTTGGAAGGAGCAGGGGAGCTTATCAAGGAATGTCGTTTTTTGGAAGTCAAAAAGTAGAGCAAAAGAACATGCAGTTCAATGAAGAAATTTTAGCCTTTGGATGCTATGTTTTCTTCAAAAATTTTCATTTAATTATCTGGCATGAAAAGGTATCATTTTGAAAAGTTATGTAAAGAGCATTTCCTGTTAAGATGGTAAAATCGGCCCTTGACCCGATCGGGACAAAAATCTCCTAAAATGTTGGTATTGATGTAAAACCACCCCAAAAAAATTTTCAATCTCCTACCCCCACCCCCAACCGAATTATGGGGCCATCAATGCTCGAAATTCAATAATTTCTATCTCCGGAAGGGGTGGTTCAAAAATTTTGAAATTTTCACAGATTATAGACAATATGTAGTAGTATATGTGAAATTTTTTTCAAAAAAATTTTCCCAAATTTTCCAAGGTTTTCCGCGGTTTAAAAATTTTAAAAATTCGTCAAAAAAGGGGGGAGGGAGAGCCCCGAAATTTTTTTCTCTCCTAAATTTTGTGACACCCTTGGGTACAACATATATTTTTTTGGAGACCTAAAAATGAGTGCAACATGGATTAAAAAAATAAAATCCATAAAAAAACACATTTTTTCGATGTTTTTCCACCTTTCTATAAGAAGTTTTAAGGATGATATTTCCAACAAAATAACAATTTTGGGCAGATTATGTCGAAAGACACTCAAATGAACATTTTCCATTGCCGGGGTAATCAAGGGAATGATAATACGCGACGCGACGCGATTGAATGTGATTTTTCTACTTGCAAGCGGGCACTCGCATTTCCCGGCCGCTACTCGTGGCGGTGAACTATTCGCGTACGCGCCATTTCGAGGGTTGAACGAGAACTCATTCCGGTTGTAAGTAAAAATCAAAACCTCGAATCTCTAAGCATAAATTAAGAAAAAGTAATTTTTTACATTGAAATGAAACCTTTCAATTTTATCATGTTGAAAACTTAGGGAATTTTAATATCAGTTACTTAGAATGAGTTCTCGAAATGGCGCGTACTCGAATAGTTCACCGCCACGAGTAGCGGCCGGGAAATGCGAGTGCCCGCTTGCAAGTAGAAAAATCACATTCAATCGCGTCGCGTCGCGTATTATCATTCCCTTGATTACCCCGGCAATGGAAAATGTTCATTTGAGTGTCTTTCGACATAATCTGCCCAAAATTGTTATTTTGTTGGAAATATCATCCTTAAAACTTCTTATAGAAAGGTGGAAAAACATCGAAAAAATGTGTTTTTTTATGGATTTTATTTTTTTAATCCATGTTGCACTCATTTTTAGGTCTCCAAAAAAATATATGTTGTACCCAAGGGTGTCACAAAATTTAGGAGAGAAAAAAATTTCGGGGCTCTCCCTCCCCCCTTTTTTGACGAATTTTTAAAATTTTTAAACCGCGGAAAACCTTGGAAAATTTGGGAAAATTTTTTTGAAAAAAATTTCACATATACTACTACATATTGTCTATAATCTGTGAAAATTTCAAAATTTTTGAACCACCCCTTCCGGAGATAGAAATTATTGAATTTCGAGCATTGATGGCCCCATAATTCGGTTGGGGGTGGGGGTAGGGGGTTGAAATTTTTTTTGGGGTGGTTTTACATCAATACCAACATTTTAGGAGATTTTTGTCCCGATCGGGTCAAGGGCCGATTTCACCATCTTAACAGGAAATGCTCTTTATCGAGTCCGAGCGAAGCGAGGACGAAAATTTTTTAAAAGATATAGCAATTAAAAGCTGAAATTTTTTCATTAAAATTCATGCTTTTTCTGTCCTACTGTTTAACTTCCAAAAAAAAAAAAAACGTAACGTACCCTAATGAGCTCCTGTCCTTTCAAAAAATCGAAAATTTTTTGAGAATTCCATTTAAGATAGTCCCCTGATAAATTAAAAGGATAATTTTTTTCATAAGATATAGGTAATTGTCTAACGTAAGATACATCTTTTTTGGAAAAAATGATTTCTGATTGGATGACGTCATAAAAATTTTGAGGAAAAAAGTTCGAGTTGAAAAAGTACAGAGAAAAAAATTTGGACGTGGAAAAATTCTTTGGGAAAAAATTTCAGGAGCGAAAATTGTGAGAAAAACTTTTTTCATAGTGTCAATCTAACAGAAATCGTTATTTTCAAAAAACATGTAAGTCCATTTTTTCATAATGAAAAAGCAGTAAAAAAAAGTGAATTTTATCATGAAAAAATGAATTTTCAGACTTGAAGTAAAATTATCGCGAAAAGTGTGTTTATCGGGTATTTTGACCTGCTGAACACGAATTTCGAATTGTTTTTTTCATTTGGCCATTTCTTCCCTGAAAATGCGCCATTTTTTGCTCGAAATGTTACTTGAATTTTGCAATCTGCAACTTTTCAACCCCCTGGTAGCGCTCTGAGTTTTGATCGGAGAAGGATGGCGATGGTTTAGGGAGACGTAGAAACTCAAATTGCAACTTTTAAGTGCTACGACAGCTTCTCGCACAATTTTTTTCTACTAAAAAAACACAAAAAACAGCGTTTTTTTCAAAAGGAGGTGCACTTTGAGCCCCCCAGCTCCCCTCCACTTGCCCCCTGGGGGCTCAAATTTTTTTTGGGAGGTCTCCCACTCAAAGTAAACCACCTCACCAAATTTAGTAGAAATCCAAGATATGTTTTTTTTTTCACTCCACCCTAATGAGCAGTGACGCACAGTGGTCCTAGAAAAAATTTAGCTGGCCAAAAATCGAAAAATTGAATTACGTAAAAACCCAAAAACCCCAAATAATGGTCGCTTCATGTTGTACAGTCTTCAGGGCATCTAAAATCGTATGTGCAAACGTCTGCGAGACCAACGCATTGACGTGGGAACCGCGAGACGCGGACCATTTATACAATGAGTTGGTTAGGCGGATATGCGCCTGTTCTTCAGACCACTCCCATGTGTACAATACTGAGCGGATTTTTTTCGTGTAAATGTCTTCTAATAGTATTTTTTTCGCTGAGTTCAAATTTATATTTGTTTTTGCGATTCAAAGTAATGCAAATCGAGTAATCTGGATTTGAAGCAGGTACTTTTTTAACATTGAAGTTTCACTTGACCTAGACTTTTAAAAAAAGGTGCGACTTGATTCGCATAACTGTTACGGTACATTTCTTCCTTAATGTATGTACTTCGACTCTCATGCATTTTTTTTGCCCCTTTTTGCCCCTTTTTGATATAGCGCTATATTTATGTTGAAACATTGACATAAAAAGTTCAAATCTATACAGGGTGGGTGTAATAAGTTATGTCAAAGCTGTAGATATCAAATTAGAGCTTTCTGATGCTCTGAATTCGATTCCTTAGATTTTTTGGAGTCTGTACATATTTTTAATATTTTTTCATCCCCTAGGGGAGGAGGGAGCTGAATAAAATTGCAAACCGGGTACACAAAAAGGGAAATAGTTTGAAAAAAATTCTGGAAAAAATTATAAAGTTAGTCCCAAGGGTATCCGAAGTTACTGAATCCAATTAAGGGCTATTCTGACCTCATACCCTCACCCATGAGCAAAATAGTGAAGGGGTTAATATGAAAAAAGTTCTGACAGTGTCGAGTGGGTTATCTAAATATATGTTTTTTGACCTTTTGAGTTCACCTACTCGGTTCTTTCTTCATGAAATCCAAAAGTGATTCTACTAGGGGTTGGTGTAAGAGGTGTAAGAGTCAAAGCACAGTTCCCATAAAATTGGCATACTCTTTTGCCTGCCAATTTACAAACAATAGTCGTATGAGATTTTATAAAATTTTATATCATCTTCTTGAAATGAGGCGGATGAAATTGGCGCAAATTTGAAATCTCCATTTTTCAAGAATCAAGATGGTCTCTGAAATTGTACGCATTGTTTTCTCACTAAGATAAAATATTTTACAAAAAAAAATTATTTGAATATTATTAGATTTTTCCAAAAAGTTAAAGATTTTACAGATTCATTTTTTTTTTTTTGTAAAATATTTGATGTAAAGAGAAAACTATGCGTAAGATTTTAGAGACCATCTTGAAAAATGTACCGAATTTGATTTCAAATTTGAGTCAATTTTATCCGTCTCATTTCGATAAAGTAAAATAGTGTATAATTTTATGAAATCCCATAAGACTAAGCAATGTTGGGTTTCCAACCCAATAGACCCTAAAAACGTTTGGAAGTGTCGAAAACATACATTTTGATACCTCACATGATTTTTTTCAAAACTTTGAGGTTTGCCCTCACCCCTAGGGGCTCAATTTTGGGTTATCAACCAAATGGATCCCAAAATTGTGTTTGGGAGGGTCGAAAACATATATTTTGATACCCCACATGAATTTTTTCAAAATTTTGTGTTTTGCCCCCACTCCTAGGGGCTCAATTTTGAGTTTTCGACAAAACCAATGTGAAAAATGGATTCAGCGCCCTACAAAACCCCCAGATACTGATTTTCATATTTTATAGTACATTTTTTATATTTTTGGCCAGCTAAATTTTTTCTGGGACCACTGTGTGACGTCACGAAGGTATTCGAGTCTAGGGTTGAACGTCTTGTATTTCATTTGTGTTTGAAAAATCATATATTATCAGTTTTTTTATGCTTAAGTACAGGGTCTATAAATGAACCGGGCACCCTCAGCGCAAAAATTCCCATTCTTTTCTTTTCTTTTTTCCCATTTCGTTGCGTTGCATCACTGATATTATTGTTGTAATACGCAACGAAACGAAAACAAGATCAAAAAAGTGACGAAGTTTAATGTAAGGGATGAGTCATCTTATAAAATATGCAGGTAAAAGTGTGAAATACGCTTCACAGAGTTGAAATGCCCACACGATAACATTACAAGAATCTTTTTTTTCAACATCAGAATGCCGTAATCTCGAACGTAAAATTATCAATTCTTTGAAATTAATTTTTTTTATTAATTACAATTATTGACAAATAAGTGATGAATTTATCATTAAAAATTTAATTGATCAAAATTACGATTTTTGACACTTAATAAACTTTCTGTCAGGGGTAATTGACACGAAAAAACAAAAATCTGAAATTTCATTTTTTCAGGCAGGGATTTTCGCGCAGACGGTGCCCGGTTCATTTATAGACCCTGTATAAACTCGCAAAATGTAGGCAAATCATCAACTGATTATAACTTATGAGAATGCTAAAATTAAACCTTACTAGTACTATCTCTACTTCTCTAGATGATGTCAAATCATTTTACCCCTGAAAAGAGGATTTGGACTACAAGGTCCATTAGCAGGATTGTTACACAGAATAAATGCTACAGAATAGCTCATGCAAAATAACTTTATATTCTGCACAGAATGTAGAATAACGCAGAATGTGCAGAATACACAGAATAAGCGGTAATTACAATATTTACAGTTACATTCGAGTATTTTTCATTGTTTTTTCCTAAATTTTTGATTCTTACTTCAGGAAGTTGAGGTGTATAGAAAATTGATCCCATTTTTTAAGATTGTGAAACCGTGTGTCAGTTTCACTCTCAGTATCATCGGAAATGAAAAAATTTTGGCCTGGTATCGAAAACCTACATTTTGATGTATCACAACACTTTCATGGTATTTTTTCAAAATTTGAATTTTGTACCACCTCCGCAGGGGGTGAGGGGGCTAAAATGATACCAAAATCGAATTCTATACGAAAAATTACATAACTGGCATCGTTTTTTTACTCTTTTTTCAGTGATATTTTTTCAGCATATCAAATGCGCGGGTTTTTTGGCTATTCGGCCCAGTGTGCGGCGGAAGTAAGCCAGCTTCACGAGTGTTTTAATTTTGAATTTAGGTAATTCTTTTTAATGTTTGGAGCTTTGTAACTCCTTCAATTTTGAATGTAATCAAAAAATGAAAATAACTTTTTTTATTCACAATTTCATAATCTACAAAATAAGTTATGTTTATTTTTTAATAAAATTGAAAATTGAAAGAGTTACGAAGGATTCAAATTGAAAAAAATGAATCAAACTTTTCTAATTTGTGATTTTACGAATTAAAAAGCAGCATTTATGAAAACATCAAATTTTATTAGGCATTCGGAAAATAATTTCTCTTTAAAATTTGATAAACCCAGGAATGGAATAGAGCAATTCTTCCTTTTCGAGTTCAAATTTTGAAAACTTTGCGTATTTTTTTTTTTTGGAAAAGGGTGTTCCTAATTGAATGAGAAATCATTACCTGCCCTTCGCCCCTCAATTTTTTTGTTTGGATTGCGGTGGCATAGATTTATCAACTCTTAGCTTACATTCGATTTTTCCTCAGCTTCGCCTCTGCAGATGTGTTGAAAATGAGAACACATTTTATAAAAGTAATAATCACGTTGAAAGTATAAAAAATCTAGAAATATAAGTAACACTCGTGCTGAAAAATTTGACAAAATTTCTCCAACTCTTCTTTGAGAACCAAAAGAAAAAAATGATTTAGAAGACACAACCAAGTAAAAATTGTCATCTATACGTACATAAAATATCAAATTTTGGCTCGACTTTATTGCGTACACCAGCACACGACACATTCAAGATGCATTAACGATAAAAAGACTACCTCTATCGAACACAGCTAGGAGCTACCTCTCAGTATCGAACAAAATCACAGCTCGAAGCCGAATCGGCTTCACAGGTACTAAAATATTAACCATGTCGCTTGCCGAGATTCTCGTCCACGACATCTACATGTACGAGTACATCATTACCCCATGATAGAATTTGACGATGCGTGTCGTCGTCGCAGATTCACGAGACGATTCGACGCCACCATCAGGCCACTGCCTTTTTAACCATTTCATCGGCACCGGCACCGGCGCTGGCATAGGCACTACACAATGTCTGCATGCATTTAGTGTATGGCGGCTCCTGTAATAGGTAGGCTCGTACGTACGCTCGGGCGTCGGGCCACGATGAAGAAGAGCGAGAGAGCACATCGACGAGGAGATCTGCGCGCTAATGCTCCGGGGAAATCAGAATATTTTAACATTTCAATGTTGAGGAACGGATACGACATCAGGCTGTTGATGCTGACAGCTCGATTTTCGCTGCCTTAGTGCTGTCGACCCAAAGGTGCACAAAAGCTTTTACGTTAAAGCTTCACTCGTTTTCACATCATTAATATTTCATAAGATCGGTGGCTGGCGTGGAGGTTTTTTTACCTCCTCCCTGCTCGCTAAAAATAGAAATGCAACGCGCAAGACGATGGATACGGCGTAGACGCGGGCGAAACGTATGTACCGCACGGACGCATATAAAATTCATCACCGAGTTTGATTTAATTCCTCGTTGACGCGTTAATATTCGCCTGTTAAGTTGACAACCGACTGCGACTCGACTCGGCTACGAGTAAAAAATAAAATCGTGTCGGATGGTGGAAATTTTATTCCGATGAATAATTGATTCCACGGACGGGCACGTTTTTATTTTCAACACCTTTAAGCGAACGCTCTCTGTAGATATTTTGTAAATCGAATTAAACCTAAACGTATAAAAAAAGTTTCCAATTCGAATTTCGTATCTATCGTGAGTATTTTTCAAGTATTGCAATAGGGGGACTCCTTCCAACATCGTTTAGATTAAAAATCGCTCATCCTTGGCTCTCGAGTGAGATATATTCGCGAATCAAAACCCCATTCTGGGGAAAAAATTTCATAAGTGTTGGAATAGCCATAGCCAGTTGCATGCGAGTAAATAAAAACTTGACTACGGTTTTAAAAATTTTCCAAATGCGGAGGCTTTTTAGTACATTCGTAGGTACGTTTATCGTCTGTAATGCGGGTTATTACTCCTTAACCCGGGGCTATTATTCAGCGCATAGAAATATTGAGTGCTTTTTACGAATACAAGTCTCGCAATCGTTTATTTCGACGAATAATTGGCTTTCTGTCTAAGCCAAACGAGAAAAAAAAACTTCGCGTGGAATTAATTTCAGATACTAATAAACCCCCGAGTTCGTGGCTTTTCGCGTTCAAAGCTGTATTTAAGGCAATGGGTACGCGATGTGGAAATATGTACTTACGACCGTCTGCGTCTACGCTACGTTCGGTGTCTAATTTTCTTAGAATATTTTTCAACTTCCAATTTATCGTTGGGAATTCCTCCGTGTACGATTTTACCCCATTAATTATTATTGTAGAGTTGGTTTTGCTCGGTGTTTTTATGCAAGAAGTCGCGGGCGCCGCCGATGTTGGCTTTTTATTTGCATATTTCGTTCGTTGTACTTTTAAGTAATCTGTTTTAACGCTTCGAGTACTTGGACTTTTCGTATTTCAATAATAATTTGATCGAATGTCAAGTTCGGGTTTGAAATGGGAAATTATTATGGTGATTGGAAATAGAATTGTTTTAGTTTGATTGAAAATTCATTCGAATTCGTCGGATTGAGTTTAAATGGCTAACTCAAAGTTTTCGAGTTTTTTTTCAATTTTCTGAACCCACAAAAGTAAAAAAAAAAAAAAAAAAACCATTCTAATTTTTCAAAATTGGAGAAAAATCAAGAAAAATTGAATTACAATCATTGTAGAAAGGTGGGTGAAAATTTTATTTGAAAAAATACCCTAGTTTTGATGAAAAATTTTAAATTGTGAAAAAAGGCTAATAGTTTAAAAATCGACTTACAAACGATTGAAACGGGACTTCAATTTTTGAAAAGGGTACTTCATAAAATCGTCATAAATTCAAAATTTTAGCTAATCAAGTTCATATCTTGATTTTTGACGAATTTTTGAAAATTTAAAAATCAATTTTTTCAGCAAAACTGTGACCTTTTTTTTACCTAACTTGATGAAATTTAGATCTCTGCCGAATATCGACTTCTTGAACCCAAATTTGACTATTTTCAGTTATTCTGAACTTTTCAGTCAAATGTTTTGAATTCTTTCAACACAAAATCTGTTCAAAAATGCATACCTTGAAGTGTCCCTGGTCCAGTTTCCACCTGTGGGTTAAGTCAAAGGCCGAGTTCTAAATTTCTGAATTTTTCCTAAAAATTTGACATTCTAAATTTTCAAAATTTTTTAAATTTTAGAAAAATTTGATTGCAATCATTGAAGGAAGCTACATAATTATCTTATTTCCTAAATTGCCTCATTTTTGGTACCTAAAAAAATTTATGATTTTTAAATTCTAAAAAAAAAAACGAAAATCGAAAAATCGACTTTCAAGAGAATTACTTGAGGTGTTTGCCTCCAATCGAAACGGGGCTTTGATTTTTGGAAAGATCATGTCTTAAAATCCCCGCAGTCAAAATTTCAGTTGCTCAAGTTTATATCTTGATTTTTGACGATTTTTAACTATTTAAAAATCAATTTTTTCAGCAAAACCATGATATTTTTGAAAGATGAACTTCTCTAATAAACTTGGTGTAATTAAGATTTCTACCAAATATCAACCTCCTAAACCCAAATTTGACTATTTACAGCCATTCTGGAACCTTCTGTCAAATATTTCGAGTTTTTTTCTAATTTAGAAACTGGTCAAAAGTGCACATTACATGTGTCCATTTAGGAATCCAGCAGAAGGTAGATTTTTTTCGCTGAAATACTTGAAATGAAGCGAGAACTCAATTTTCAGCTGCTCATGTTGATTTGGTTTGGTATCTTCCGAGGAAATTTGAAAATACTGGAGAAAATCGAAATTACGATAGAAACTCCAAAATGACTGGAAATAGTCAAAATTTGGTTTGAGAGATCGATATACTTGGTAGGGATCTAAAATTCATCAAAAATGGTAAAAAATTTCCTTTTTTCAAAATTATCGCATTTTTGCTGACTGATTTTTAAATTTTCGATCAACTTGGGTAGCTGAGGTTTTGGCCTCAAGGATTTTAGGGCATGCTTTTTGTAAAAATCGAAGTCCCGTTCTAAGCGAAGTAGGAACCTCAAGTTGTTATACTTGAGTCGAAACGAATTTCTCAGTCAATTCGAAAGTGCATTGAGAATAGATTTCAAAATTATTTCATGATTTGACCTATTTCACTCCTTTTCCTCTGCTTTGCCTATTTAAAGGCAAAGTCAAGTAATATTATAAATTATCATGATTTCAAAGAAAATTCAAAACGGATATGACCTTTTTTTTTATTTGATCGTTATCATATTTTTCTTTGAATTTGGAATGAAAATGAGCATGGTGGATGGATGGGGGGGGGGGGTAAAATTATAAAAATACTTAGTGAAGAATGTGTGTTGAAAACTGGAGAGAAATTTCTACCCCTTATATCGTCCAATTATCTATGATTTTTAGAATTTTTGGCTCAAATTGAAGGACACATGGTGTTTTGAGAAGTCGGATCAGAAAAAAAGGTCACATTCGAGTTCAGAGTCCTTGTAAACTTTTCACTTTATATCACACATCATTATACTTTTTTTGGCCTGAATTTGAGAAGGTGGTAACAATTTACCTGATTCATTTTTTTTCAAACCAGGTAAATTCTGAGTGATTCTAAAATTTTTTAAAATCTATTTCGAAATTGGAAAAAATGTTTGCAAGGAGCAAACATCAAAGTTTTTTTAAATAAATTGGATTTTTTTTTTTAAAAAACGAGTTAATATTTTAGGAATTTTTACCCAAAAATACAGCTTAAATGAGACGATGTTTCATTTTTATTATTTTTGGACAAGGTTTTATCAGTTTGAAAAAAATAGGTATTTACTGAATTTTTAAATATTCGGTGGATTTGGGCAAATTTGAAGCAAGAAATGGGGTGAAAATGGCAAGAAAAATCCACAAAATGGGAAATTTTTTCGTTTTTCAGAACCAGTGGACAAGATACATTGTGACTACATTTTCGAAAACAGCTGATTTTTATTCGTTTGAACAAATTGACACACCTGGATAACTTATTCATTAGTCCTATTTTGATCAATAATTTTCTCAAAAAATATTAATTTTTCATCGTTCAAAAAAATTTTGGAAACGAAAAAATTCATATGCAGATATTTTAACTTTTACTGAAGAAAGAGCCAATCTTGAAAATTCGTCTTCAATAGTCCATTTTTTGATAAAATAATCCACTTTAAGTTCTTCTCAATTAAAAATCTCAAAGTTTTGCATTTTTTTAGAGGGGGGTGGTGCTCATTTCTGGGTATTACATCGATTCCAGCTGATTTGGTTTCCATTGAAAAGTATAGCTTTGATTTCGGCGCATAGGGGGAGTCAAAATAGATAGTTCTACTCTAGAGTGACTCTATCGCTCCTCTCATCTTTCATTTTTCTCTCTTTAAAAAATTGATACTTGTAGAATAACTGTATCCTCAATCATAGACAGATCAGCCCAGGAAACAAAAAAAAATGGTTCTTACAAAGACATCAATTCATTCACTCTCACTCGTCGAAAATTTCCCACTAACACGACTCTCGAGAAACACCGCGATTTCTCGTTTCCGCCGCAAAAATATCTCGGTACGTACAGGAAATTCATAAACTTTCCAAATTCAACGTCAAAGTTAAAATACCTCGGCGCACCGTTGATAGTGGTACTGTCGGTATGAAAAATTCATCTCGAAACTAACCACACACAACGCAACGTAACGCGCCGAACAGAAGAACGCCAACGTCGAGCAAAAATCCAAAACGACGTAAATCGGCCCTCGAACCATTCTCTGCCCTGCTCGTTTATCGCACAGGTTGAAAAACGCTTCACTCGAAACGGCTAAAAGGAAAGCGAGATTTGCTCAGAAATAACTTTCATTACACCTGAGCGTCGGCTTCGCCTTCGTAATAAATCAAAGTTTTGAAAGACGAGGTAGTCGAGAGTGTGCAGGGATGTAATGGAGACCAGCGTTAAAATAACATCAACTTACAGTACATAAAATTGCGGTACGAGACAGAGCAGGAGAAAGCCGGCTAAATAGGATACATGCTGTTAACTTTCCACAATTACCCAGAGCTAAATCCGAGCGTAGCAATCTCGCGGCCACCGCGTCCTGCGAAATCTAAGCTTAACCCTTTTCCTCTGTTATCCCTCTCGTATCCGCGTTGATTTTTAAAACGTGTATTTCAAACTTACTTAACCATATCTTACACAACGATAAGTATAATTATCGTTAACGGATGTCTCGCCAGAGTTACAGCTCGCGAAAAAATCGTCTCAAATGAAAATCCCAGCTCTTTGTGAGGTTTTAATTTTACACTTTAGTTTAAATGAAATGAATTTCTCGTTTATTTTATAAAAAGAACAATACTTTTGTTATTCGGCTCGTAATTTAGCGTCGTGTAATTTATATCGTTTCTTTGTACGCGAAGCGTTGCACAGAGACCAGAGACGAGAAAAAATTAATTATTTTAATATTTCGCTGCATAGCTTTTTCTTATGTAGTTTGCTTTTCTCGACGAGGATATTAATTTTGGCGGAGGAAGTGGGGTAGGAGAGGAAGTAGACGGTTCGATAATGAAGATTGAAGAAATTTTCATGGTTGGCATTATACAAGGTGTTCAGTCGGATTTTGCAGTTTTGTATTTGATGAAGCTGCAACCAAATATACACCAGTGTTGGTTAGTTTGCCGGATTTGTGCTTTGAAGGGGCAACAGAATGCAATATTGCTTCGTTTGTTCGAATTTTTACATTTATTCATCTCCATTTACCCCTTTCCATCTTAATTCTTTCACAAAGAATTTCACCAATTGAATACTTTCTTCAACGAGGGAGAATTATTTTGTCCTTTTTTTTCGAATAATGAATAAGAGTTACTCAAAAATTGTGTTTTGACCTCAAAAAGACCTGATGAGAATGCCACTCCCTGACTGCATCTTAACCCTTCCCCTCGTATTGGATTTTGAAAAATTGGGAAAAAATTGTTTTGGAGAATTGGTTTTCAAACTGGTTGAATATGGATATTCTGACCCTAAAATACCACATAAAAAATCATTTTTTCATGGTTTTCATCTAATTACCAGAAAACGTTTGAGGTTGTTCATTTACAATTTGAAGGAAAATTAAATTTTAAGAAAAAGCATACTGTAAAATCACAGCAGCAATTTCAGCTGTCCAAGTCGATTTTTCGTTTTTAAAGAATTTTTGAGTTTATTTCAAAAAATATTTTTTTTTTAGGAAAAAGTGATATTTTTTAAAAAGAATAGTTTCTCAGCAAAGTTGATGAAAATCAGACCCCTGTGTGATATTGATTTAACGAATTCAAATTTCGCAATGTCCAGTTGTTTCTGAACCTTCGATATAATTTCAGTTTTCCTCAGTGTTTTAAAAATTTTTCAGAAAATGTGGAATTTCATTTCAGCAGCAAAAAATTCAATTTTCGCCTCCTTTTGAGTGTAATAAAACTCTTTTTTGTGATGAGAATTTTGGAAAGAACACCTAGAATACTTTTTTTTTGGACAGCAGTCAAATAAAAACTTGAATCATTTTGATTCTTTTTGGTTCAAAAACCATCAGAATTTCTGTGGAGGTTCCTGAATGTCTGAATTGGATGAAATTCGATTTCGTGAGGTCGACTTTTAGAAAGGAACTTGTTTTTGATTAATTTTATACTTTTTTGTAAATATCACATCATTTGGTTGATTTAAAAAATATGATTTTGAAATTTTCAAAAATTCGTCCCGAAATGAAAAATTGAACTTGAGCAGGTAAAATTTTCAAAAATTCGTCAAAATTTGGAAAAATGAACTTGGACAATTGAAATTATTGCTAGGGACATTACAGAACACGTTCTTTTCAAAAATAACTCCCTTGTTTAAATTGGAGGCAACTTCAAACAATTTTCTTTTCGGTGAGAAATTCGAAAAAATTGATTTTTTCAAGTATTAGGTAAATAATAATGATGTTGATAATTAATTCCTATGAATACTGTTCTCCATAAAAATCATCAGATCCCCCCCTCTCTCTTCACCATCCAAACAATATTTTCAAGATTCAGAAAAATGGTGGGAAATTGCCTACATTGATTTTTATGTATGAAAGTATTCACTTGACATCGTTTCAGAGAAAAATTTTTCATAATACCTACTTAATTGTTTCAAGGGCTTTTTTGAAAAATAAAGAAAATTTTAAAAAACTGACATCAAAGGTATTTTTGAGTATAAACATTGATACCTACTCTCAGTGGCGTAGTCAGGAATTTCTCATGGACGGGGGGGGGGGGGGGGGGTCCAAACCTTTAAAATCGGTAAATAAATTTTGAGTTCACCCCCTCCCCCTCACTAAATTTCCTTTCACTATAAAAACACTGAATTTAAAATTCGAATAATTTTTATCAATATTAAGAAGTCGCACAGGCGTTATAAAGTTCTTACGCATTTAGGAAAATGACTGATGAAAATGTAATTTTGGAACAAACAACTTCCATACTAATTATCTTGACCTTAAAAACCAAAAATGATACTTTACAAATTCAAATAGTAGCATTGGAAGCTTTTTTGGGGAGCATGTAAAGTGGGTATGAAGACTTGGAATACGAGAGAGCCTTTTTTTCTGTAGTCACCTCAAATAGTTTATTTATAATTGTGATTTCGTTCATGCCCGAGCCAAGCTTTGAGAAAATTTGACTTCTAATGCTCCTAGAAGGCATTTTTCACGTAAATTCTTAACCTCATGGGGGGGGGGGGTCTAGACCCCTGGACCCTCCCTTGGCTACGTCACTGCCTCCTCGTACTATTTTCAAAATAAAATCGACATTTTTTGAACATGTTTATAGATTCTAAAACCTATTTGGATGGGTTATGGGAGGGGGAGGGAAGAAGAAAATTGATACAATTTTTACCATTTCTTTTTGAAGTCTCTATCACTAAGTATTTGTACTCTCTCCTTCGCCATTCAAATTTTTAAAAAAAGGGCAAAATGATCGCTCTTATGGGACAAACCATCTCGAGAAAAATATTTTTTTTACATGCTGGTCTTTCGAATTGCAAGAGGAGTAGAAATAACTTCTTGGTAAATTTTCATTTGTACATAATTTTTTCAATTTGTTGTGGAATTATTATCTGCTGAAATAGGTAGACAATTTTTGTTGGAATCGTCAGAAGAGACCTACATTCCAACAAAATATTTGAAAAACGTGAAAGTTATAAATCTTTACCGGCTGTGCAGTTTTGTTGAGGCATTGGAAAATTTGTTGTGAGGTACTTCTTCGAAATGGGCAAAGCTTCCAATGCTCCATTGTAGATGAATTTTTACAAAATTATCAAACAAAAAAGATTTGGCTCCTGCGATTTGAAAAAAGAACAAACTCATTGAGTGGAATGCAGGATGGGTTGCCTAATTTCCAAAATGAAGGGGATGCCTCGTTTATGAAACACCCTGTATAGTGTATATGTCTGGAAAAAATGACGAGGAGAACGTTTAAAAGAAAATGTAATTACCAACGCCTAACCGAAAAACCGGTTTTCTCATAAAAATCTTCAATTTTTAACATTTTTGTCCAGAAATTGTAAATTTTTTGCAGTTTTTGTAAGCACTAGATTTGAAAACATGAATAAAATTTTAAACTGTACCAAATCGATATGGATATTTTGCCCAACTCTCATATATTGAGACCTATACCTGAAAAATTCTGTATTTAAAAAATATAGGCCACGTGCGTGAAATACATTTTTATTTTACAAGTTTCGAAGGAGTTACTTACATTAAATGAAAGGTTCAAGATCAATTCATGTGAAACATATCGGATATTTTTGGCCCTTCAAATCATGTATTAGGCAAATTCTTTTTCACAGGTGTAATTTGAGTTGCAGCATCATTGAACTGAAGGCGTAGCTCTTCATTCCAAACACCGTGTAAATTTTTATTTCATTTACGACCTGGTAGCCTTTCGGACAACTATTTGAAAAGCAATGGCCTAAAGGAGAATGGCAATTTAAAACAAATTTTGAAAATTTCGAACATGGATGACATTAGGACTGAAAAAGTATCATATTGGCTTACTTAGAAAACTCGATTGAAAAATTTAGTAAATACGAACGCACGATTTCCGAATGTGTACACCTCCCTCCTCCCATCGCACATTCGCATAATGCTCGAGCATTGCGAATACATCAATAATTGATTTAACGAACGCGATTTCATTTTTAAAGGGTCGTTTGCGAATGTAATATAAGATAATAATGCCTTTCAAACGTCCTTGGTCGGATAAAACTATACTCGAAAAAGTTTTTATCAAATTTTCAAACATATCATTAAAAATTCACGGCCTCGAAAACTCGACGGCGCGACGCGACACGGCACATAACCCAGTAACACAACATTTCACACATTTTCCCATCCTGCCAACGCCATTCTTGCGAACAGAGGGCGAAAAAACTGCCGAGTAGTAAAGAAACGTCTAACAAAGTTTGAGTATTAAAATTTCTCCAAATTTCTCGGTCATTTTTGCGACAAAAAAAGAGTAATGTTTCCGATCGAAAAGCCCCCATCATTGTCGCAGTTATTTCGTAATTTAATCGTAGTATTTCGTGAAGATATTTTTCCATCGAAAAAGAAACGATGTATTTTAATGGATTTTTATAAGGGTATGTGGGAGATGTAATTGTTTTTCGATGATCCAGTCACCGGATAATTTTCAAGGCCTAATTTTCAACATTCTTAATGTAAAATGACTCTTATATTTACATTATACGTTCTCGTATCCAGATAGCCAACTAACGTTTAAAAATATCTTTTAAAAAGATATCGTGTTTCGTTTTAGCAAACGGATAACGAAATTAGCATACATTAAAGGTCAACTTTTAAATGATACTTTTGGGAGAAACGTACGTACGGTTGATTGCGAAAAACAAATGCACTATTTGAAGATAAATTTCAATTTATTTTATATTTAATTTTCATACGGTTGTTATGTGTTTACTGGAGGGGTTTCCTGTAAGTAAATTACACGAACCAAGTAAAAAGTACACCGAACTGTACTTAAGCATTTAACGAAATAAATTCATTTACCGAGATACTTACCTACGTATACCTACTCTCTTGTACAGCGACGATTTACTGCGAGCATTTGTATACAATAAAGTTACCGGAGAAACGGAAATTCGATTTAGAAATTATTTAATGGATTATTATACTGGTGGAATTAAAGTTTTCAGTTAAAACTATTCAGATAGAAGGGTCGAATAGGTATTTCCTTGCCAGATTTGGGATTGTTTTGTTCGTCGGTGATATAAACAGTCATTGTATCTTTTGCATGATTCTTCCATAATTGTTCATCTCACTTTTTGCCTCCATAAATTGATTAGCTTGTGTCTCGTCTGATTTTTCCCTCAAAGGCGGATTTTAAATCCAAATTTTTTTTGAGATTTCACGAATGATTTTTTGGCTCATTTGATTATTCTCTCGCGTTTATTAATTTTATTTCGAGTTCGAAAATACATTTTTTTTTATTCTAGAATTTCAAACCACTGGAGAGGAGGGAAGATACACAGTGCGGTTTTGAAAAATTCAGGTGATCAGAAGTGGGAAAATTATTGTTGAAAAATTGGCAAACTAATAAGCAGACTCTTATTCTGCAACCACCAAAGTATCTATCTATTTTCTTCAATGCAAACTGAACCAAAATGGAACTTCTGGAAAGAAAGGGACAAAGTTCAAAATTTACTAAAATGATAGGTGGGACATCAAAATGCAGATTCCTAACCTCACAAGCCCAATTTTTATATCATAAATTTTACATTGCTCCGACAGAAAAAAAAAACTAAAAAGGATAGGTAAAAAAATATATTCGATACCGCACACAATATTTTTACAAATAGTTCTTTCTCTCTTTCTTTCAGAAAATCTCTTTGGTTTCTAGTTCGGCGTAATGTCAGATTCGAGCTTGAGAGATTCAAACCCATGCACTATTTTGAAATTCATACTGTATATTTTTGTCAATTTTGGAATTTTTCCTCCTCCTACAGGAGCTTTATTTGAGTTTTCAATGAGAATAACATCAAATATGAATTCAGCGCCTTTCAAAAGTCAAAACCCTGTTAAACAAATTTGAAATTTTTGACTGTCTACTCTCTGATTCTAAATCAGTGAAAAGTCACTGATAAACAGTCAGAATTGCAGCACAGGAAAAAATCAGCAAAATTCATTGATTTTCAAAGATTTTCGTTAATTTTTCAAAGATTTTCATTGATTTTCCTGCTAACTTCATAAAGTGATTTTCCTCACTGATTTGTTTTCATTGAAAATTTTTTCATTGATTTTCTCATGTGCTACAATTATGACGGTTTCTCAGTGATTTTCGATAATTTTCACCGATTTATAAATGAGAGAGTAAGTTTTTTCACGATTCTTCGACCCTTGTGTGATTCAGCTTGCCTCTCCCTCGTCATGACGAGTTGAATTTTTAGTTGGAAAAATTACGTTTAAGCTGGAAAATTCTTGATTTTTTTTTCTCTTCAATGATACCATCGGTTATTCAAAATTTACCTCAGTATCCCGCTCCAGAGTTAAATTTTGGTAATTAAAATTCTATTATACCTTCCTCCTGAGCAAAATTTCGAGATTTTTCAAAATTCAGCTCTAAAGGAGGTACAAAGAAAATTTTGGTAATTAAAATCTCTTTTGTTTTCTCACCCCGGGAGCTGAATTCTGGTAATCAAAAATTATCCTGTATTCCACTTCAGAGCTGAATTTTGATTATTTGAAGGTTTTTTCTCATCCTGTCTAGAAATGAATTCTGGCATTTCAGAATTTCTTCTGTATCTCTTCCAAGGCTGTATTTTTGACAGTTAAAAATTTGCATGTGCTGCTTCTAAAGCTGAATTTTGGTGTTTTAAAATTTCTACTACGTATACGCTTCCTTCCAGATAAGATTTTATCAATTAAGTATTTCAGTTCAAAAGTAGAAAAATAATTTAAATTAACTTTAAATGAATAAAAAATTCTAGGTTGGTTGAACTGTACGAGTGATTGGAGACAGCGAGGGTGAAGGGGTAGTTTGCCGGATTGATTCGGTATCATTGATTTACGGGAATTTGTTAAAATTGACTCCAGATTGAATATGAATTGGTTCGAACCCATTGAACCATCGGAAACGTTTCAAATCTTTCGGAACGTCTTTCACTTTCTCAAGTCGAGGTCGACGGTCAAAAACCAAAGGTCAGAGATCAAAGGCCAAAGGTTGAAGATTGAAACCCAAAGATTGAAGGTTAACAGTCAAATATTGAAGTTTAAAGGTCAAAAATTTAAGGATAAAGGTCAAAATTTCGAATGTCGAAAGTCAAAATTTTGAATATCAAAGGTCAAAAATTTGTATGTCAGTGATCAAAAATTTGAATGTCAAAAATTTAAAAGTCAAAGATCAAAAATTTGCAAGTCAAAAATCAAAATATTGAAGGTCAAAGGTCAGAAATTTGAAGATCAAAGATCACAACTTTGAAGGTCAAAAGTCCAAAAATTTAAATGTCATGGTCAAAAATCTGAATGTCAAATGTCAGAAATTTGATTGGCAAAGGTCAGAAATTTGAAGGTCAAAGGTCAGAAATTTAAATGTCAAAGGTCAGAAATTTTAAGGTCAAATGTCAGAAATTTGAAGACCAAAGGTTGGAAATTTTAATGTCAAAGGTAAGAAATTTGAAGGTCAAATGTCAAAAGTTGATGGTAAATGATTGAGCGGCAAAGGTTAAAAATTGGAGGTCAGAAGTCAACGATAAAAGATCAAAGGTCAATGGTCAGAGGTCAAAGGTCAAAGTGTTAACTGTATTAGTCAAAAAAATTGATATCAAAGTTTAGAATTCATCTCTTCTTTTATGAAATGATGACCAAATTTAATTTTTAATCTAGAAAAATCGGAAAGAATTCAATCTCAATCAGAATTTTTGATTTTTCTTTCATCCTTAATTGCTAAATTTGATTTTTTTTCAGAGAAGGTATAATTTTTACGTTTGGAAATTTTTACTAGAAATTTTACACATGGGAAATGAGTAGAAAAAAATGAAAATTTGCTGGGAAAATTTCATAAGTTGAATAAGAAAGCCAGCTTTTTTTTAGAGCTGAAAGTTTCAAAATTCAAGTTCCTTGTCTCATTTTTTTCAAAAAAAGTATGTAGTCAACTTGATGATTGAAATGTAAAATGATATTTAAAAGCTTGGAATTTCAATTGCAGCTCCTATTTTCAAAAAAATTAACTCAGTCAAACTTCTGTGTGGCAGAAACTTGAAAAAGTTGAATTTTTTTCCTTGCTCATTTTGAAGAAGGTTTTTTTCCATATTTACCGAATTTTTAGGTTTTTTCCAGATTCTATCTCGTAAGAGAAGAAGAAAATTGAATTCCCACCAATCACAATTTGCCATTTTGATTTTTCCACGCAAGCTCATCGCCTCCATACCTCGAATAAAAATAGACTCGAACAATCCAATTCACTCGAATCTAATACACCAAACGAAAAACAATTTCATAAGGGAAAACATCAACACAAAAGATTCTTTCGATGGCACATATTGAGTTACGAAATTGTCTATTCGTCTTCCAGGCTTACGATTTATTAAACCGTTGCGTTTTCAAACTCTGACGTATTCGGCACGGATCAGGGATGGAGAAAAATTTAATCTGCGTTAAAAACACCCATTTAAGGTTTCGCCGCGCGATATGTCGACGTTTAAATGTGTGTAAGCGGGCGAGCAAAAACAAAACCCCAAAAAAGAAGAAAAGCGATCACGCCGGGGTGAAAACACGGTTCGAAGAAAAGCCATACGACGACGAGGTGGAAAAAAAAGAAAAACTTGACAATTGACTTTTCAGTGTTTGCTCGTCGTCTTCGCGTTATGAATTATAAATACATTTTTGTTCTCGACGCTGTGAAAAGATTACGTGACGTCACACCGGAATTTTTTTCTTCGGTAAGCATTGTAGTGAAGTTAAATAGTGGTGCGACGATGGACGGGTTATCGTCGACGTCGGGCTAGGATTTTAAAAAGGATTTAAAAGAGATTTTTGAAAAAAGGTAAGTCGAGGTGCGTTTGCGGGTGTGCGCGGATTTTAAGCCACTTATTACCGGCGAACGCTGCCGCAAAAAGAAAGATTTTTATCCCTTTGTAGGTGAAATCGTTCGTACATAATAATGTTCTTTTCTTTTATGGTATTCGATGTAACCGATAAGAATGGATCACCTTATTGTGCTGCGAGCAGATTTCCAAAGTACCATCATAATCGCAAAGGTACCTATGCATTTAATGTTTGTGTCGATTCGGGCCAATTTTTGGAGGTTACCTTTTACCCTTTTCCAAAACCCATCGATATCAACCAATTGGAAAAATTTTCCATTGCTTATCTTTATCTAATGGACATTCGAACGTTGAAATTTTAATATTAGATATTTGGGTGGAACGAAAAAAAAAACATTCTGGATTTTGACGAAAATTGGTGAGGTGGTTTGCTTCGAGTGGGAGACTCCAGAATTTCTGAATTTCCAGCCTAAGGGCATCAAAAATGAGCCATCTTCGAAAAAAACGTGGTCTTTGTCACTTTTGAGTTAGTTATTACACCCCCCCCCCCCGTCTTGAAAAGTGGAAATTTGAGTTTTTACACCTTCCTGAATTATTTTTCTCGAAATTGAATACCACTTTTTACCCTCTACAAGGAATTTAAAAATTGGAGAATTTTTGATCTTCACGAAATTCAGATCGCTCACCCAAACGCTTCAAAATCGATCCAAAAATATTTTTGATCGCTTAAGAATAATTTTTCATGAATTTTAAAGTTTTCAAAAAATTTTCATGGCAGTAGTGCCAACTGTATTTTGATTTACTTACGCAATTTTTACAAACATTCAAGTTGTTTATTCTGTGACTTGAAAAGTAAGCCAACAATTTTTTTGGTTATTGAAATAAATTTCAAATATTTTTTCTGAAAAATTTTGTGGTAGTGCTGCCAACTGAAATTTCATATAAAAATTACGTGAATCGAAATGTAGTTGGCAACACTGCTATAATTTTTTTTGGATAAATTCATCGAAGATTATTCTAGAAGACTAAAACAAACTTTTGGCTCAATTTTAAGGTGTTTGAATGAGCTATTTAAATTTGGTAAAAATAAAAAATTCGTTAAATTTGCAATCTGCAATTCTTCAACTCTTCTTCGGGGGGAGGGGGGTCCGTTTTCGAGGTCAATTGTTTAGGGAGATGTAGAAACTCAAATCGTGCGTTAACCCTTTTTGAGGGAGTGGGGGGGGGGTGACTAAGGTTATCAGCAGGTAGTACTACCCAAATGTGGCAAAAAACTATGTTTTTTCATAATTGGGCAGAATCATCTGCGAATATTTTCGAATCTCAAACATTTCGAATAAGCTAAAACATTATTCGAATCAGGAATAAATTTAAAAATTTGCGATTGGAGTCATTATTTCCGAATCGGAATTCGAATCACAATTTTTTCAATTATTTTGAATTAAAGTCTTGATTGATTTTTTGGTGGCGAAACTAAAAAAAAACTCATAATGGCATATTATCGAGAGCTAAAATTTGAAATTTACTACCTGGGAGAAATTTTAAACATTTTTCCATTCAAAATGTAAAATTAAAAAAAAAAACATACAAAAGGATTCAATGATGAGAGATTTGAAACACAATCCAGAAACTTCCAAGTTTTTAAATCACGAATAATTGAAAATTTGATTCGAATCTCCTTCGAATCGTTCTTCCTCCGTGATACTTCAAAAATTGATTTAAATAGTACTTCTTCGATTTGAATCACGTCTACATATATTACTGATTTTTTTTCGGAAATTATGCTACTTTGCGAGTTGGTAAGGTGATTTCCTAAATTCAGAAATGCGTTGTCAACTTTTTTGGGGGTAGGTATGTCTATGTACATACGAATTGATTTTCATTTAATTTTTTTTTTTCGGTGTATGTAGCAGTTGATTCCAAACCTCTTTCAGCCTACTAGAATTACCCAGGAGATATACCTTGAGGAAGTTGGGTAAATGATTCTTTTCAAAAGTGGTTTCAGTATGGATGGTCCTTTTTAAGTTTTCCAGAAATACCATTGGCACCCATTTTCATTAAATCATAATCCTATTTTTCAAAGGTCCTTGAAAAGTGTAAATTTTTTCCTTTTTTTCCAATATTCAGCAAAAAATTGAAAAAATTTTCCTCAAAATGATGAGAGTAGGTATGAATATTTTAATTTAACCCATGAAGGAAAAAGCAAGGAAAATTGACGCTAATATTGAAATATTAGTTTAATATCACTTTAGGGGAAAATGTTTAACTGAATTTTGAAAAAAACATGAAAAAATTGATATTCTTTAAGAACACCAGATGAAAAATTAATGCTCATGGTATTTTTGGGTAAAGACGTCCATACTAAATCATTTTTGAACATAGTGAAATTTTAGGGTTCGATAGGGAGAGGTAATGTGGAGTCAGGGAATGGAATTCGGCTTCAAAGTCTTGACTTCATCGCACCACTACTAATGCAAATTCCAATTCATGTACCAATTTGTGTACTTTTTCAAAAGGGGGATCAACGAGAAAATTAGCATTGATTCTTATGGGAGTTCTATTGTTTTTTCAATTTTTCTCAATTTTGATGTGTTGAATTTTTCATTTTTTTAATAATTTTTCACGAGTAGAACTTTTAAATTGGCCAAAATTGTAAAAACATAAAGAATTCAACATATCAAAAATGAAAAAAATTAGAAAAACAATAGAACTCCCATAAAAATCCATGTTAATTTTTTCGCAATCCCCTTTTTGAAAAAGTACACAGACTGATAATGTGGATTTGTAGTAGTAAATGTGACGTCACACTTGGAAGCCGAATTTTTACCTGTCGTTTTGAGGTCCGGGGACTAGGCATAATTTTCTGGCTGCCCATTCTCTTCAACTTTCGAAAAGAGAAAGTAAAACTATCACCTCGAGTGCCAACCTATTCGATTTTTGATTTTTGATATCAGTTACCTACCTATTTGAATTTCGATTTTTAATGTTCGACTTTCGAGTTTTAAATTTCCATTTTCATTTTCTGATTTTTGGCATCCAATACCCAATTATTATTTACTCAATTTCTATGTACCTACTTGAAAAAAAGTGGGAATCAACTCGTTCATACTCAGAAAAAAAATGGAAATCAATTCATATCATACATACTTCGAAAAAAAAGATAATCAATTCACCTATCGTTTCACGTGAATATTTCTTTGGGAATCAACTCACCTACAGCTCCTACTTTGAGATCCTCCACCGCTGTCTTTCTTGGGCGAGGGGGGGCTCAAAAATATATCGGGAGGTCTCCCACCCAAAATAAATTTCCTCGTCAATTTTCGTCAAAATCCAGCATGTTTCTCGTTCAATCCACCTTATTACAATAACTTATAATTTTCGATCACAGCACTTTAAGCCTACAACCATTAAACCCCCAGCTGAATTAAAAATCTCACAATTTCTGTCGCATTTCGCTCAACTACACGACTATTTTCCCCCTCAGCGTGAAAAAAAATCACATTATTCAAATTCACCTCTCACTGCCTCAAAACCCAACTACGAATTTGAAATTTCGTTCATTTGTGAAATTCGTCACGGTAAAAGTTATCGCATCTTTGTCTGCGGTCCAATTTCAAATGCAAATTGAAAGGTTGCCCATTTGCACGGACGATATAAATATTCAAATAGTCAACAAGAAAGATATTCCACATCAGATTTCCAACTCCGGGGAATTTCTTCGTTAATAAGTTGCAAATTATGATAATTCGCTACACGCCGCAGTACCCTCCGCCGGTCCCCGGCGACCAATCGACTCCGGATCATTTTTTTTCCAAAATATCAACTGGCAAATGTACCTATAATTTTCCACTATCGTACGAGGCGTAAAAAGGCGCAGGTAATTGGTACCGAATCGTATGAGGTATCGACTGGGGCCAGTGGGTGTTTCGAAAACAGCACCGCAGCCAAATGTATTCATCCAGAATAATACAATGAGAAGACGAGAAATATTAAACGTTAAATGCGCCGGTGAAAATGGCCATGGCTCAAGTTAAAATCCATTAATCTGGATAAAGGAATTAAGTAGAATAAAGGTACACGCTGGCGCAGCGCAGGATTGACTGGTACAACATCGCAGCCCTACGCCGTTGCGGCCTAGTTCAGCTCGGCAGTAAAAATCACTCCTCGTGATACCGATATTAATCATTAATTAACGTTGTAAAGTTTAGGTTTTTTTTTTCACTAATGTTCTTTTGTTGGCTAGGTACCGGTGTCCTGTTTTATTATTATAGGTATATACCTATTTGAAATCGTTGACCTTGCTCGGCAACTTACTCCTAGACTTTGGAAGCAATTCAATTAATTTTTACAGCGGTGCAAAGGCACTTGCTATTTTACCTTCGAAATCGTTCCGCGATGAATATTTAATCGCTAGTCGCTAATATTATTTAAAAATTAATCTACATCTAAGTACCGGAGTTGGCGCTGTTTGAAGACGTGTTCGAAAACGTTAATGTTTTATCGAGTGCCAAACGATTTGGTAATTTGATTTTAAAAATTAAAGCCTTAATTGACCGTACGCGCGAGAACGAAATTAAAGTGAATTTCGTCATTTTGCCACTTTCGACGGTGTACCAATTAAGTTGAAATTTTTCCAACGTAGGCAACATACCGATGTGAAATTTCAATGGATTTTCCAATCCGTTGCGTAGGTTTAATTTTTCAAGTACTTCGAGTTTTTCTACTCGAGTATTTATTATTATTGGTTGTAATAAATCATGTGCCGGGTCAACGTGGCCGATGCGGCAGAAACGAGCCTTTTTACGAGTACAAAGGTGTCAGGAAGTTTTCTTCTTCGATGTCAAATTAGGAGATTAGAGTATTCGAGGGTCATTAGCATAATCGCGACAATATCTCAACTCGAGAGACGAATATTTACTATTTATACGATGTACCAGATTGCTCGGTTCATTATGTTTGGTGTAGAATGGATTTATGTGTGTGATTTTCATCTCGAGGGTGTATCGAATTTGGAATTAGGCCTTTTTTTATCGCATATCGTGACGTATTGTCGTTTCTGTTTGAACGATACCGATCTTAAGAATTAAAGCTGGTTTGTATGGGTAAACAGATTTTATAATTTTCCACTTGTCAAGTGTAGTAATTGAGAGTAAATCGTACGAGAAGTTTTAATCTGCAGTGATCACTTAATTCTATGTATGTGCTTTGGTGGTTACCTAATTTGCGAGAGAAAAAAATCTTCAGAAATGTTTTCAAAATGAGTTTTCAGAAATACTTGTTTTTTTTTTAATCGAGCGAAAAAATATTTTCCCATTTCAGTTTGAATGATTTCGAATCAGTATCAGTATCAACTGGAGCCAAACGATGTATAATGAGATTAACTAGGAACCTCATATAAATACAATTTATCATATTTTGGATTAATTTTGTTAATTTATGTGACATGTGAAGTAGGTTTACAGCTCTGCTCTAGTCCAGGAACTTATACGATAGATACTTATGGCTTAAATGTTGACAAATTGGCGAGAAGCTTGGATCTGGTTCGAAATGATAATAAGGTTTTTTCATAGCAAGTGCATGCCAGCATGATTTTAGGGGAGTTGATTTGGGGTAGAGTACTTACCTCCAGAGTAAAAAAAAATCAAACGGTAAGAAATGGCGCGTGAAAACGTTGAAAAAGCGGTCATTTCTTGATTTTTTAATAAAAATTGTTTCTATTTGTATAAAACACAGTACCCTAGTCGAAAAATTTTTTTATTCTGTGTTTCAGTTCTAATGCCTAAATTTTGATTCTAGGCATCGAAATACGCCAACATACTTATACGTGACTTTCAAAGTTTGTTTTTGGGGTGGAGGAAGAAGGGGGCTGGTCGAAAAATAAGGGTTTTCGGGAACAATAAACACGGGCTTGAGAAAAAAAATCATTTTTTTGGCATAGACTGATAGGAAATTTCACGACAAATCGAATGGAATGAACTGCAGTCCTCCACCGCATTTGGAAAAAAAAGTTACAGCTTAAACTTTCCTTAAATTCTGTGAAAAAATCTAATTTTTTTGTGCCTTGTCTACCAAAAAGTGACATTTCTGAGCAAACTAAGCGTCCTACGACAAAAATGATGAGAACCAGAATTGTATAAAATGAAATTTCCTATCTGTTAGAAGCAGTTAGATTTTTCTGGCAGGCATAGTTTTCAAATTGTTCTCGAGTATAAAATATGGAAATCATAATTTTGGGCTACCAAACATCTACTACTGTTTAACTTTATTCAAACATATCTTGAAAACCATGCCTTTCAGATGAATCTAACCAATTCTAACAGATAAGAAATTTCATTTTATACAATTTTAGTTCCTATCGTTTTTGTCGTAGGACGCTTAGTTTGCTCAGAAATGTCACTTTTTGGTAGACAAGGTACAAAAAAATGAGATTTTTTCACAGAATCTAAGGAAAGTTTAAGCTGTACCTTTTTTTTCAAAATGCGATGGAGGTCTGCAGTTCATTCCATTCGATTTGTCGTAAAATTTCCTATAAGACTAGGCAAAAAAATGTTTTTTTTTCTCAACTCGAGTTTATTGTTTTTGAAAAACCTTATTTTTCGACTCCCCCCACCCCCAAAAGCAAACTTCGGTCAAAAAAATTATTTTCCCTCTCATTAGTTACATAAAAGCAACCAAAATCTGGCAATCGGAACCCGCAATCACAAAAATCGTGTCAACCTGTTTTATCTTTGTTTTGAGAAAAATTTTTTCAAAACCTTGTCACTTTTCGTTTTTTTTTTACCATACAAAGGTCTGTTTTTTCAGTTTTTACAAAATTTGAAATTTTTTATTAAAATCGAAAAAATTTACGATAGTTGAAAATTTTTACTAAAATTGAAAACTTTTACTAAAATTAATATTTTCTACTAAAATTGAAAATTTTTTATTGAAATTGAAAAGAGCCTTTCCGAATAAGGGTCAAAAACGTCCCCTGACCCAAAATTGGTCACAACTGACCCAAAATGTTACTCCTAGCCTAAAACCATTCCAAAAAATTTTATGAGATTTTCTCCGCAGCGTTGGGAAAATCAGAAATTCTTTTTTCGTTGGGATTAAATCAAATTTTCATGATTTATAGAGCGATGAAGTGATTTTGAAAATTTAAAAATTCGCCAAAATTCGAGAAATGCACTACAGCACTTGAAATTTTGGAAATGAGCATCTTTTATGATGTACTTTCAATTCATTTTTGTTCCGGCACAAAATTTTCCATACAGTTGAGATACCTGTCTTGTTAATTGTAAAAAGTGGTGAAAAACACGTTTTTTTTGGTTTTGATTTTTTTTGACCATGTTGCACCCAGTTTCGGAATCTGAAAAAAATATATGTGATGCATGACAACTTAACGGAAGTAATAAAAAAATTTCCAGCCATGGCACCCCCAAAATTTTTTGATTTTTTTTTTGAAAATTTCAACATGCAAAAAAATTGAAAAAATTTGAACCGAATATTTTCAAAAAATTCTCATGTACTTACTTATACTACTCGACAAGATGTATAATCTGTGAAAATTTCAAAATTTTTCATCCGCTCCTTCCAGAGATATCGTGAGTTGAATTTTCGACATTAGGGTGGGATAATTCCGGAAGGGGGGGGGGTCAAAAATTTTTTGGGATGGTTTTAGGTTAAGGAGTAATATTTTGGGTCAGTTTTGACCAATTTTGGGTCAGGGGCCATTTTTGACCCTTATCCGGAATGGAAAGGCTCTTTTCTACTAAAATTGAAAATTTTCTACTAAAATTTAAAACTTTTGCTAAAATTTAAACATTTTACCTAAAATTAAAAAATGTTTTATTAATGTTAGCATTTTTTTTTATTGTTCGATAAAACTGTAAACTTTTACCAAATACTTACAGCTTTTGAATTTGTTTTTCAAAAATTGGTAATTATGAAAAAATTTTAAAATAAGTTTTGATGAAATTTTTCAATCCAATTACTTACATTCACAATTCATTTACTTTATTACATTAGAGACGAACTATGGTTTTCAAGTTGATTTAAATTTATTTTCAAGTCATTGAAAATGAAAAAAAAAAATTGATTAGAATAAACGTCCTGTTTTTAATTTTTTTCAAGTAAAAATTCCTGAATATGTTTTATTCACTTTTGAAGAATAAGAGGAAATGAAAATTGAGTTATTTAGATTGAACATTTTAGGTTTGTAAAATAATTTTTTTTTATCAAACTGATCACTAATGAATTCGTTACTTGCTCCTCTCCTCTTCCGTGATGTAATAATAAAATCAAACGATTTAAAATCCAATGAAACATTGAAATAGAACACTGAAATTTAATTAATTATTTTCGTTGATTCATCACTATTGCACCCTTTTAAATTTTTTTTACAAAAAATTGTAGCACTTTCGTGTTTTTATAATTTTCATGCTCAATTCAACACCTGAAATCTCATAGCATTCCTTGAGAAGTTGATATTAAGTCTATTTTTTTTTTCAGAACCATTTCTTTATTATGAAGACTTGATTCTTAATAAGTTGAAGAAAATATTTAGAAGTGTTCAATTTCCAATATTTTTTTGGAAACTTTTCAGAAATTGAAGCCAAATATTTATTTGGAAAAATTTCACTATACCTACTTGAGAAAGACTTTTATGATGAAAAATTTGAAATTCTGTAAAAAAAATTTTGAATTATAAACTTTTTTTTCGATGACCAAATTTCAAGTCCAATTTTTATTTCTCAACCGTGTAAGCAAAATATTATCTGAATTTTTTTGTCAAAAGGGATAAATAAGGCCAACATTACAGGATTCAAATGAAAAATTAGAACATTTGTTTTCAAATTCATAATCATTTTTTCATTTCAATATTTCGTATTTTAAAAATCCAGGTACAATCCTTTCCCCCTATTCAAACTTGGCTTTTAACTCATAAAGTATCATACTACAGTTGAGTAAATCCTACAAATGCTGCGGTATTTCTTTTAGCCACTCGTTTTCAAAGAAAGTACCGTTGAATTTTTCAAGGAGCTGTTTCTAAATGCTCAACTCATTTTACTAAATATTTCCACATGAGGTAATTAAGTCGAGTTTCATTTTCTCGCGAGCTATTCTACTTACAACCAAATTGGTGCTGGTAAAACAATTAAAATTAAAAATAAAACACGAATACGCTTAATTCAAACTATTAACACGCGACCAGGGCGCGACCGTAGCACCGAATATTTTCAAAGGGTAAGCCGGTTTGGTTTTATTAGCTCTCCGCTATCTGCGGGCATTCGACTACAAACCGGATCCACTAGAATTGGTTTATTTTGGAAAATTAACACGTACGTATGAAAGAAGCATCGTCGCTGCGGCGATATCTCGCTTAGGGATTTTTTCTTTTTTTTCCCCATCCGATGAAAGAGTTAAACAAAACATAAATCTGGTTCGTCGAGTATCTCGAGCAATAAAAATGCTTTACGAAATCTAAACCAAACATATATTTTAGCTGTGTGCTAAAATATATTCGAACGAATCGTACATTTAGCCGATTTCGCCCTCCTCCTGCCCTCCCTCCTGTATCCGCACAATTTTCATACACCCGTCTCGGTTTTATCTTTGAACAATAACAAAAACCTGCGCGAAGAAGGGGTGGATTTAAAATAAACCCCTCTTCTCGATGTAATAACAACCATCTCGGCACCGACTTTACCTGATTTACGAGTTTTCCTGCCTTTTCGCCTTATTTTTTTTTCCTCGCGAGCCAAAGAAAACGAAAGTTTGCCGAATACGATGAAGCATTCGGTCTCTTCTCGTGCAGAATTTCAAATTTAAAACGGCGATATTTAGAATTGCATGTCCTTATCAGAATTTACAAAGCACTCAATTTCGTTAACGGGTTTTCTCCTCACAGACGAAAAGCACTGCTTTGTTTTTCCCTTCGTCGTTGATTTCCTTCTTCGCAGCGATAGAGCAGGAATATGCGACGTGTGTGAGAGCTACAGCATATAAACTAACGTCGCCGAGGGGTACGTTTGAGAGAAAAATTCCCCAAAAAAGCCAAGGATAATTGATTAGTTGAAAGGTTGACTACCGATTTATTTCCAACTCTCAACTGGTTGAAATTATAAATAACGTTTCGATAATAAATAATTCATAGGCTCGTACTGCGTAACTTCCTTCAAGTTGATTTTAAAGTTCATATTACGACTGGAAAAAAATCGCTAATTTTTTCAGCATCGTTGGGGAATTTTTTAGTTTATCCGAAGTAAACGTGCGAAATAATAATTACCTATTTCGTTCTTAGAAGCGTTAAAATGCCAGCTATGCGGATTGAAATAATCTGTTATTAATAATTTTGTAATTTAGTCGAGTAAAAATACATCAAAACTCCATTAGGTGGCTCATATATAATGAAAAAAATTTGTGACAGGTAAAGATACATGTCTGATTTAGCTCCGGGTATTCCATCATTTGAACACCTGTACTTGAAAAAAAAGGCTCGAAAAGAAATGTTTTTTTTTTTTTTTCGAGGCGTTAGGTTAGTCAGAACGAGTTAATCTGAACGGCTCGACGATAGTTGGCTTAATTTATTAACTTGTAAGTCTTTTGAACTACATATTTACTGTAATAACATTTTCGATTGGGTTGGATTTGAAGGACGGTTTTGGTATTTAGAATTTATGGTTATTCATGCTCGGTCGGGAAATCCTTCTGCGTAGTCCAAGGTGTTCGAAAAGAGGGTTTGGAGATAGTTCGATGGAAAGTATTTGACTAAAACTCCATAAGAAATAATTTGTTTTTTTAAAAGTAAAAAAATTTTTTTGATTCGATTTATAAAACATTAAAATTTTTATGTTTCTGCAGAACCCATTAGTTTTAGTGAAGTCCTTTGGTTTGAGCAAAATATTTCAATTTTAGCAACATTTTTTACTTTTAGTAAACGTTATTTTAGTAAATTTTATACCTAGTGTTATTAAAATCACTCAATTTCAATTACACATTTCAATTTTTTTTTTAATTATCATTTTTAGTAAAGCATAGTATAAATTTTAGTTTGAAGTTTTTTCGGTATTTGTAAAAAAAAATTGTTTTGGTGAAAGTGTTTGAATTTTAAAAAAATTTAATTTTAGTAACATTTTAGTTTTAGCATACATTTTCAACTGTAGTAACTATCTTCAACTTTATTCAAAATTTTCAGTTTTAGTGAAAATTTTCAATTTTAATGAGCATTATCAATTTTAGTAAACATTACCAACTTTAGTAAACATTACCAACTTTAGTAAACATTATCAACTTTAGTAAAGATGATCCATTTTAGTAAACATTTTCAATTTTAGTAACATTTTAATTTTAGTGAACATTTTCAACTGTTGTAACTCTTCAACTTTATTCAACATTTTCAATTTTAATAAAAATTTTAGTAAAAATTTTCAATTTTAGTAAAAGTTTTCAATTTTAGTAAAAGTTTTCAATTTTAGTAAAAGTTTTCAATTTTAGTAAAAGTTTTCAATTTTAGTAAAAGTTTTCAATTTTAGTAAGTAAAAGTTTTCAATTTTAGTACAAATTTTCAATTTTTGTAATAAAATTTCAATTTCAGCAAACATTTTCAATTTCAGTAAACATTTTTAATTTTAGTAAACATTTCCAATTTTAGAAAACATTTTCAGTTTTAGTAAAAATTTTCAATTTCAGTAAAAGTTTTCAATTTGAATAAAAATTTTCAATTTTAGTAAAAGTTTTCAATTTTTGTAAAAAATTTTAATTTTACTAAAAATTTCAATTTTAGCAAACATTTTTAATTTTAGTAAAAAGTTTCAATTTTTAATAAAAAGTATCAATTTTATTAAAAATTTTCAATTTTAGTAAAAATTTTCCATTTTAGTAAAAATTTTCAATTTTAGTAAAAGTTTTCAATTTTAGTAAAAGTTTTCAATTTTAGTAAAAGTTTTCAATTTTAGTAAAAATTTTCAATTTTAGTGAAAATTTTCAATTTTAGTAAAAGTTTTTAATTTTAGTAAAAGTTTTTAATTTTAGTAAAAGTTTTCAATTTTAGTAAAAGTTTTCAATTTTAGTAAAAGTTTTCAATTTTAGTACAAATTTTCAATTTTTGTAATAAAATTTCAATTTCAGCAAACATTTTCAATTTCGGTGAACATTTTTAATTTTAGTAAACATTTCCAATTTTAGTAAACATTTCCAATTTTAGAAAACATTTTCAATTTCAGAAAAAAGGTTTAATTTTAGTAACAAATTTTCAATTTTGGTAAACATTTTCAATTTTAGCAATCATTTTCAATTTTAGTGAACATTTTCAATTTTAGTAAACATTTTCAATTTTAGTAAAAATTTTCAATTTTAGTAAAAGTTTTCAATTTTAATAAAAGTTTTCAATTTTAATAAAAATTTTCAATTTTAGTAAAAGTTTTCAATTTTTGTAAAAAATTTCAATTTTAGTAAAAATTTCAATTTTAGCAAACATTTTCAATTTTAGTAAAAAGTTTCAATTTTTAATAAAAAGTATCAATTTTATTAAAAATTTTCAATTTTAGTAAAAATTTTCCATTTTAGTAAAAATTTTTAATTTTAGTAAAAATTTTCAATTTTAGTAAAAGTTTTCAATTTTAGTAAAAGTTTTCAATTTTAGTAAAAATTTTCAATTTTAGTAAAAATTTTCAGCTTAAGTAAAAATTTTCAACTTTTACTCAACATTTTCAGTTTTATTAAAAATTTTTAGTTTGAGTAAAAATTTTCAGTTTTAGCAAAAATTTTGAAGTTCATTACAGTTTATTTCTTTCAGTTGACTTTCTGGTTTTCATATTCAATCAATTTTAGTGAAAATTTTCAATCAATTTTAGTACAAAATTTCGATCAATTTTAGTACAAAATTTCGATCAATTTTAGTACAAAATTTCGATCAATTTTAGTACAAAATTTCGATCAATTTTAGTACAAAATTTCGATCAATTTTAGTACAAAATTTCGATCAATTTTAGTACAAAATTTTGATCAATTTTAGTACAAAATTTCGATCAACTTGGGTAAAAATTTTTAATGAATTTTAGTAAAAAAAATTTCCATCCAATTTAGAAAAAATGTTCTATTAATTTTATTTAAAATTTTCAATTGCTTTTATAAATTTTCAGTCGTAAATAGATTTCAATTCATAAAAATTTCGGGTTGAAAAAAAAATCGAGCATCAATTTTAACATTTTTTTCTTCATTTGAAAGTCTTAGCCAACTTACAATCCTGTCTATTTTTTCTGTCATCTTTGCTAATTTCACTTGCGTAAAATTCCAGTATATCTAATGACTAGAACAATTTATGGATTTTTTTTAATTTAAAAGAATAATAGTTCTGGTTATTTTTGATTTAGGAACGATATGGAGATTATTCTCAAGGATTCAGACAAAAACGTCTACAAATTTGAAAATCGAATTTACCCCAGATCTACGTCTAAATAACGAATATACCTTTGAAAACGTGCCAACTTGAAAAATTCTCCCCGATGAAATCAATTTTCTGCAAAAACCACGTTAAAATATTTTCATTTGCGGTTAAAAAAATTATTCCAAGAAGGTGTTTCTTTTTCATCGCCTTTGCGAGCGTTCGAGCATCGAAGAATATGTAATTCCTCGTTTCGTATTTATTTTCTCACCTCTTTTTTCTCTTTTTACGACTCGAGATGGTGGAATTTTTTCGCTGCAATAAAATAGGTGTTATGTTAACCTTAAGTACTCGCATTTGCGTTTGAAAGCAGCTTCTTTTTTTCCTCGGAATAAAATCGTTGGTGCTTTTTTTCTCTCAACGTGCTTTTTTTTCTTCGTACGGCGAGAATATCGGTGTATGTACTAATTCAATAGCGTAGCAGCAACAATTGAGCGAGTTTATATTATACACGGCGAGAGGGCGTGAAAAGATTAATGAATTTGTGGCCAGAGATAATCGGAAATTAGTTTTTAATTCGCGATCCTCGGTTTTGCGTTTCCAATACCACATAACGTTGGCAAATTGTCGCCTCGTGCACATTGTTGCAATATCAATGCTAGAAGCGGAATGTAATCTAGCAGTGAATTATACATACGAATCAGATATCGCATCAAATCGTCGTGGGAAATCAGCCCTTCTCTGTGAGATAAAACTTTCACCAGGCCGCCGAATATGTTTTTTAATAGCGCGGATAGCCATCGCATCGTGGTTTCCACAAATACTCGTTCGGCGAATAAAACGAAAATCTGGTCGGTTCGCTAAGCATTATGTATAATGCACCCCTGGTTGCTTAAAATACTGTCACCTTTTCACGTACGTGTGTACGGTAATGTTTGCTAATTTTTACGCATGAACAGAAATAGCCCGAATATTTGGTCAAAGCCGCAAAAAGGAAATAAATTAGCATCGAGGTTAAATAAACGATGAATTTTGGCTGATGGTTTATTTAATGAAAATTACACCGATGAAAGAGGAATAAAATGGTGGATTGGTTTTTTATTATTTTTTTATTTTATGATATCTACTTGAAAAAACCAAAATCTCGTTGAAGACTCCAAATTGGCTGGAAATTGTGAAATTTAGTTTCAGGGGGTTGAAATTTGACTTCAATTCTTATTAATTTTAATTGAAAAGTACCTATTCTTTTTTCGAAAAAATTTTATTTTTGTTGGAAAGTAGGTAGATAACGATTTCTGAATTTTCAAAAATCCGTAAAAAATAAAATCTAAAAATCTGGTATCCATTCACTTTCTCGAAATCACGTTCCCGAATGATGTGAATTTTTGGGCTGAACATTCATCCCAAAAATCATTCCAGTCTCGAAAGGTCAGAAAAATCATGGGATGATTTGTGACATTGATTTTCAGGAAAATAATTTTCACAAATCATTCCACGACTTTTCTGAGTTTCTGAGACTGAGACGATTTTTGGAATGAAGATGAACATCACAATTCCTCTCACGACTGGAGGCTGGGACGATTTTTTGGATGAATTTTCATCCCAGAAATCAACGCAGGATTTTTCCCAGCTTCTATGGCTGGGATGATTTATGGGATGAATTTTCATTTCAAAATCACCCGCAATTTTTTTTCTGAGCTTTTGAGGCAGAGATGGGTTTTTAAGATGAATTTCCATCCCAAAAATCGTCCCACGATTTTTGCCAGTTTTTGAGGCTGGGACGATTTTTGGAAGGAAGATGAACATCACAATTTCTCTCACGATTTTTCCGAGCTTTTGACGTAGGGTAATTTTTCGAGATTCATTCCAAAAATCACCTCCGATTTTTTCCGTATTTTTGAGGCTGAGATGGTTTTTATGAATCATTCCATGATTTTTCCCATTTTTCAAGATTAGGATGATTTTTTCGAAATTTTGAAATTGGAATGATTTTTCGGATGAATTTTCATCCTAGAAATCATCCTACGATTTTTTCTAGTTTCTTGTGGCTGGGATGATTTATGGTATGAATTTTTATTCCAACAATCACCCCAGATTTTTCCGAGCTTTTGAGGCTGGAATGGTTTTTAGGATTAATTTTCATTCTAAAAAATCATCCCACGATTTTTCAGAGCTTTTGAGGCTGGGAAGATTTTTGGGGTGAACATCAATCTCTCAAATCATCCCACTCTTTTTCCGGGAGTAAGATGACTTTTGTGATGAAAATTATTTTCACAAATCACATAGAAAATAATTGTGAATATCAATAAAAGGATTGGAAAGTGTGCTTAAGTAAAAAATGATCAAGGGTGAATTTTTTGTAAAAAAATAGTCAGCCTGCAGTCTCTCCCTATCATGCCATTGGAAAATATTCTGTAAATTTGAATCGGTCAAATTCTTGTTTAATTTTACCTATTTCATGCAAAAAATTAATTTCCTTGAAAATCGCTGATTCTCCACTGATTTTAGTGATTTTTCAGTCAAAAATAGCTGTTTTTTCTGACGAATTAGGAAGTGACTGAAAAATGAGTAATTTTTGGCTGAAAAATCACTTATTTTTAGTGAAATTTATTTCATTGAATGAAATAGCCAGAATTTAATCCTTTCCAATTTTAAAATTCACCGAGCAAAATAGATACTCAAGATTGTTTCCAAAAATATGAGTTTTTCAAAATCATATATTAGGTACTTACTATCAATACATACATGCATGCTTATTATAATCATTTATTCTAATTTGAAATTTTTTTATTCTGTTTACAGGTAAGTTGCTGTTGAATTAAGTATTTCCTCCCGAGCGTTTTGTTTCTTTGGTTCGTATGTAAATTTTCATTAATGTTCAAGGTATCTAGAACTACCTTCTTGATATTTTTTGATAGTTTCCTACTCAAAGTACACTAAACCTCACCAATTTCCGTGAAAATCCAAGATATTTGTGCTGAGGGCCACTCTTTTAAACAGGGGATCAAATTTAGGCCAAACTGTCATATTCACGATTTTATTTAATTTGAAAAAATTGAAAATTTTTGACGAATTGATGACATTTTGTTATGTGTAGCTTGTAGCTTTAGGTAATGCCCTTTTGTTTTCTGAATTAATACAAAATTTTAAAGGTCAAGTACAGAAATGTCAAAATGCCAGACAAAATATAAAAATATGTCAAGTCTGATCATTATTATCCAATTTATTGAAATTGCTTGCAAAGGAGGTATCTCAACCAGCAATAAAATTTTGAACCAAAACAAAAATATATCAAAATTATCATAAAAGAACTCCATATGCAAAATTTCTGTTGCTAAAGTTCATATCTCGAATTTTGACGAATTTTTGAATAGTCAAAATAATTACTCCACTGTCCTGCAATATGAAAACGTGATCTAATCTACGAAAGTGACCGAAATTTTTTTGTACACCCTATTTCCGACCTCCCAAATTGACTGGAAACAGTTTCGATAGGTTTTGAAGTCTCCACAAAATTTTAGAATTTTCCAGCGTGGAAGAAAAGCCCATAAAAATGGTTCATGTGAACTTGAGCATTTAAAAACTCAGATTACTTTTATTGATGACCTGTGTGATCGATTAAAGCATAATTTTCCAAAATTCGTCACTGCCAGTTCAAATCCAAATTTTTGAAAATAAATTGGAAAATAGGCCTATACAGGGTGTCCGGCGAGTGTTCTGCCATACTTAATTTTTGGACATACCCGGGTACCACTAAAAAAATGTTAGATGATAAAGTTGCATATTTTGAAAATTGAAGGGGCAAAAAAATGCTGTTTTTTAAAAAATCACGTAAAATTTTTTTCAACCATGGGAATGGATAATAGGTACTTTGAAAACTGAATAAATTTTAATCATATGACTTTTTGCATAGCTTGAAAATTGAAGGGGCTACAAAAAATTTCGTTCAAAAAAGTTCTAAAAAAATAAACTAATCAAGGGAATGGATAGTATGTTTAAAAGTGAACAAATTTTGTTCTACAGACTTTTTGCCTAACATGAAAGATGAAGGGGCTACGGGTCATCCAAAATTGAGAAAATTAAAAAAAAATTTAAATCCCACTCATTTTGAATGGTTCGTAGCCTCTCCATTTTTGATGTTAGGCAAAAAGTCTGTAGAACATAATTTGTTCATTTTTCAACATACTACCCATTTCCTTGAATAGTTGATTTTTTTAGAACTTTTTTTGAACGAAATTTTTTGTAGCCCCTTCAATTTTCAAGCTATGCAAAAAGTCATATGATTAAAATTTATTCAGTTTTCAAAGTACCTACTATCCATTCCCATGGTTGAAAAAAAATTTTACGTGATTTTTTAAAAAACAGCATTTGCCCCTTCATTTTTTAAGATATGCAACTTGTTCACCTACGTTTTTTATTAGTGGTACACGGTTATATCCAAAAATTAAGTATGACAGACCACTTACCCGACACCCTGTACCTTGCGCATCAAGATAAAAAGCTGAAAGTTGTTCGATATCATATTTTTGAATTTTCGAATCGACTGGATTTTTTCAAAACATCTTTCTGCTAAAAATATAGATTTGAACCGGTATTTACGAATTTTGCAAAATTATGCTTTAATCAATAAAATAGGTCAGCAATGTAAGTAATTCATGTTGGTAGGTGCTAAAATTCATATGGATGCTTTTTATTGAATTTTTTCAATGCTCCAGCATTCTAAATTTTTTTTCAATTTCCAGTTCGGCTTGAAACCGGTTCCAATCGATTTGAGAGGTCAAAAATTGGGTTTAAACCAAAAATTTTCACCTTGAATTAATTTTAAATTTTCAAAAATTCGCCAAAATTTGAGAAAAAAAATTCAGAGCCTGAAAATTTTAATACTGTTTTTTTTTATGATATTATACTCGATATGTTTTATTTTTCTGCCCAACTCCCCTGAAATTGACGAATGGCTGATCATTCTTGCAATTATTTTGATATTGCCCATAATTTTTCCACCAACATTTGAACTTTTCGAATCCCGATTATGTAAAATGCTGAGGTGTAATTTACAACTTAATAAAAAAAAGCTTACAATCATTGAGGAAATGTTCTATCATAATGTAAAGGTAAATGTGTAATTTGTTCGTATCGATTGTATACATTTTTATCTTTATTGCGATCGAAATGCTACCACTTTAAAACCTATTTCCTATTTTTTTTAGTAGGCAGTCAAACGTTGAAAAATAATTTTAAAAAAAGATCCTCGTAGCTTTGTAGTACCGTTCAAGTTTAAGGTTTATCAGGCTGGCGAATAATTCCACCTTATTGACATTCTAGTTTTCACGCAACGACACGACAGTATACGGAAGAACTTTAACGATCGTTTTTAAATTAAACTACAAAAGGGAGAAAAAAAAGGAGAAAACACGCTGAAATTATACTCACATGCGAAACCCGAATTCTTTTACCTTACAAAAAAGAAAAGCTCGACATTTAAAAAAAAGGAAAAAAAGACTCCCAAATTATGATTCCAGTCACGCGGTTCACGAATGATTATTTTTCATTAAAATGTATAAATTATTGCACACGAGTACTCACCATAAAGATTCTGGAATTACGCGATGAAAATCTATTTATTTCCATTTATAGATAACGAAGTTCACCTTCGCGTTGCGGTCTGGTGTGCGGTTTCCGGTGATTTTTTTTCCTCCTTCGATCACGCCTTCGAGTGGCCGGGTAATTTTCTCGAACAGCTTGCGAAATAAAACGACGGAGCGGCGTCTGGTTTAATTGATTGCGAAAATGTCGGGCCAAGAAAGTGAAATTTTTATTACGAGGAAAATTGTTGGCGAGACGTTATCATTCTCGTAAAGGGTAACCCTTCAGCCTTCAGGTATGGCAATGCGGAGATACAGACATTATTATTTGATAACTTAACCGCCTTCGTTGAATCATTTGTCGGTATGAGTTTTGAAAAATGGTGTGGTTTTTTGATTGATTTTCGCTGTTTTTATTAAAATTTCCGCCAGTACGATTCTCGTTCGGGTTAACGAATTTCGTGCCAGAGGCAGCGTAGAGGTTGAAATTTTAAAACGAACGAACAGGTGATGTATGCTTCGTAGGGTGATTCCAATTCGTTGTTGGTGGATACGATGTTTCGCGCCGTCGAGAACTCGAGAAGGATATTAAAACGGTGTGATTGTGCCATGTCGTTATACTATAAGATAACTATGGTTTTGAGGTTAGCTGAGAAAAGTTTCGACTAATTTGTTTCGGGGTATTTTAGACGTAGTAGGTCGTATTCTTGGCGCGAAAATTCGTTCTTTGGCGAATTCGAGGAAGTTAACGAAATCGTATTGTCGTGTTACCGGGTCGAAGTAATTTTCAATTTGAACGGTTGTGGCGATCTGGGTTTCAATGTAAATGAGAGTCGAACTGTTGATTATATTAAAAGTTGTTTGATTTTTTAAAAATGTATCGAAATTTTTTACCATGGTTCCCTTAAATTATAGGGCTATTCCATGCTAAAACAGACTAAAAGTGAAGTGAGGTGTTCCGATTTCGCTCATATTTTTTTTACGAGTTCCCCTTGGTGGCCTATTCTCGAAAACACGATTATTTTTTTTCTAACCCTCAAGGGGGCTGGGGGGTAGGCCTCGTAATTTTCATGAAATTGTGATTTTTCGCCAAACTATCCAACTTTGAAGGGTTATATCTCAAAATAGGCCGTACTTAGGGGAAAACTGTTTGTGGAGTCGAAAGAGAATTGAAAGGAGATTCAAAAGTGATGGAAAGCTCAAAGTTGAACTTTTGTGGTAAAAGCTCGACTTTCATGATGAGCACAAAAGATGAAAGCTACCATTTAAAAATCTGAAAAAATCACAGTAAGTTTCCCTTTTTACCCTTTTTTCAACCGACAAATTTTCAAGTGGGATCTCTAGACCCCTGAAGAGTATAGGGGTCCACAATTTTGACCAAAATTCAAAAAAATCGAAAAAGTCGAGTAACACATCGATTACTACTAATTTGAAGGCGCTGAGTTCGAATATGTACTCAGTTTTCTCATCCGACCCCTTTGAACCCTCCTACTAGCCCCCTCGGAAGAGCCAAAATTTGAAAAAATGAAAAATAACGTGTGACCAGTCGTTTATTAGGTTTTTTAGGGCGCTGAGTTTGAATATTTGATTATTTTTTGAATTTGGCCCTTCAGTGCCCCCCCTAGCCACCCAATTTTGGGGAAAAGTAGATTAAAATGGCATGTGGCATATCGATTCTCACTAATTTAGAGGCGTACAATCCGAATACCGACTTACTTTTCGATTTGACGCCATTCCCTGAGCTCTAACCGAGTGAAAAAATAAGAATTTGGTGGGAGGTGGTCGGTTAGATCACGTGGAATGGGGTCAAATCAAAAAGTAAGTCGATATTTCGAATTCTACGCCCTCAAATTAATAAATTGCAGAGATGAAAAACAAAAAAAAATCCAGTAAACTTAAGGGATAAAGGTGAGAAATACACTGCTTTTCAATTCGAAATTGAAAAAAATCGTCCTCGATTTACCTCCTTAATCATTTCAAGGAAAAGATTTGAAGATAGCTCAGCATGTTCACAATGAAAACAGAACGTTGATAAATAAATCGGGTGGTTTTTTGTTTCTAAAAATGTTAATTTTTCGATTTCAAGTCCATAGGCGGAGATAGAACATAACTTTTGGGGGGGCTTGTGCCCCAGTTAAAAAGGAATCATTTTAGATCCCCCCCCCTCCAAAAAACCTTCCTCTATTTTTAAGCAATTTTTTGCTGAATTCTTTTTTGAAGACGTTTATCAAGCCCGAGCGAAGCGAGGGCGAAAATTTTTGGAAAAAAAATCCAAAACTGAAATATTTTCATTTTTTAAATCAATATTTTAGTACTTATTGAAGAGGAAGTGAAATCTTCAACCTCCATTTCTTATTAAATATTTTAGACTTAATATGCCCAAGCGAAGCGAGGGCGAAGATTTGAAAAATTGTCAATTTTTAGAAAGAAAACAATTTCATTTTTAATGGTTTGTTGAGTGAATAAATCCATACTTAGGAGTAAAAATTTCGTCCTTTTCGAAGTTTTTAAACGAAATTTCGTGCTTTTTTTGTAGTTTTGAACAAGAATAAAAATTTGTATTTTTTTTATTTCTTACATTTTCGTGCTAGTTTGCAATTCAATTTGCTGATTGCTCATATGTAGCACCTACATAATTATTTTCGTTAGATATTAAAAAGACCATTTTCGTAGCTTGAAAAAAACAGGAAATTCGTCACATTGATAATTTATCCCTTGAAAAGTAAAGGTTCCACATGCCCGAGCAAAGCGAGGGCTAAGATTTGAAAAATTTCCGATTCCCAGAAAGAAAATAATTCTATTTTTAAAGGTTTGTTGAATGAAAAATTCCATTACTTTGGAGTAAAAATTGCATCCTTTTCAAAGTTTTTCAACGAAATTTCGTGCTCATTTGATACACACGAAAATGACTTGGGGGGGCTAATTCAACATTTGGGGGGGGGGCTTCAGCCCCCCCCCATGCCCCCCTTATCTCCGCCTATGTTCAAGTCCTCACTTTACTGGGAAATGTTGAACTGGCAGAACTGCTGTGTCGTACAAGGTGCACAAATTTCACACTTCCGAAGTTTCTGATAAGAAAAATTAATCAAATTTTTCATTTATACTTACCTTGGTAATTACCTACTTTCTTTGAAGGATTTTTTTTTTAATTTGAAAAGTTTAGAAACAGAAAATTCTTTTAAAAGGATATTCTTCCTTTCTTTCCAGAAAATCTGAATTTTCTGTAGCAGAATACCCCCTTCTCTCTGCCGGGTTATACACGTTTTATCCAGTTCTGAGAAACTTGAAAAATTGCTAGGAAAGAAAATTTGGGAAAATTTAGGAAAATCATATTTGAAACCCAATTTTTTATTATAGACAGGGTGTCCACTTTCTGAAAAACCTGGAAAAGTCGAGGAAAATCATTTTTGAAATATTGTGGACACTCATCTGATAGAGCAAAAGCTTTAAATTATGGGCACGTTTAAATAATTTCTCAACTTTTCGATAGGTATTTTACGAGTCGGTAAAATTTTTTTCTGTTTTCCAAAGTCTGACAAAATGTTGTTACCTAAAATCTACTCAAAAATCAGTTTTTCCTATTTTTTGAGCTGAATTTAGAAATTATGAAAAAAATACACCCAACAAACCAGAATGATGAAAATCAACAAAAACCAATGACGAGTTTTAACGAGAAAAAGGCGAACTGTTCTCGGTAAAAAATCAGGAATGTCAATCTGGGTTGTCGGGACTTTTCACCCCCCCCATCCCCTCCCCTCCCCCATCACCAACACCAAAAAGGACACCGGAGTCAAAAATCATCGCCAATGAAGTAATGATATTGTTGGGCTCAGCCATCTATGCCAAGACTGTTCTTAGAAAAATTTTCTCAAAAATAAAAAAAAAATTTCTATCGTGGTCTTCAGAATTTTGTACACAAAAATTTGATGAAAACAATTCTGTGAAATTGGATGCGTAAGTAAGGAATTCCTAGATTCCATCCAATTCATGGGATTGAAGATGGCCTATCAAATTTTCCTCATTTAGTCGTCAATTTTGTTGACTTTTTTGAACAACCGGATTGAACTGAAGTGAAGAAACTGAAACCTTAAACCTGATATCTAAAACCTCGATACGATACCTCGATATCTGGAAACTGGAAACTGGAAACTGGAAACTGGAAACTGAAACAGAACAAATCAAATTGAACAAAACCAGAACTGAACAAAAAAATAATTTATTCATTTTAAAAATGATTTGTTCCTGAACGGAACAGAACAAATCGACCTTCCGTTCCACCAGCCCTATATTCTTCAACATTTTGAGCTTGATTCATCACATTTCAAGTTGCATTTTTTTGAAGAATGTTAAAATTTCGTGTGAAAATCTTTTTTTCGAAATACTACCGATGATGTTATTTTTTTAAAGTTTTCGTGGTGCATTTTTTTTAGCAATGATTTAAGACATTTTCAAGTTCAATTTACCTACAGATGAATTATTTTTTGCAAAATTTCAAAAAATTTTCAAAACTGGTCGAGGCGACTTTTCTCGAAATCCTTCAGCAAAAGTTTTTGAAAAAATGCAATAGACATGAAATATTTGAAAAATATGACAGAATTTTCCAACCACCGAATGCATTATTTTCTCCCCAAAACACCACACAAACCGAAACCACGACAAAATTTCCATCGGAAAATTCGTCTTTTCCAAAATACCTCTTTTTCGACGACTTCTACTCCATAAACTTTCGATTCGATTTCAAGGCACCGCGTTCGCTGTAGGAAAATATTCCATTCAATTTGAAACAAGGCGAAATAAATGAACCGTTTTATTGGAAATAAATCGACTATAGGTCTACCATCGGAATCAGGAATACGTTATCTATGCAAAATACTCGTCGTACACTTCTGGCGAAACTTCTCAGCGAGCAATAGAGAGACCATTTAACGTGAAATGAAATCCGCCATCCGCCAGCATCGATTGATTTTTGATGTCAAAAAGTTATATATCCGCTAATACGACGGTATCAGAATTATATCAACATTTATCGCAAAATCTTTTAAAAACTTTTACTCAACTTGTAGTATAACGCTTGATATAGTGTTGTTTAACGCTTAAGGGCGAATACCGTCTCGCTGAAAGGTTTATATATCATATGAAAATCCATACCGTAACCGAAGAGTACTTTGTCAATATTTCAGACACAAAACAACACAGGAGTACAAAAGCTACAACAAAGTTCAAAGTTTCCTATTTCTAAAGCATCTCTCTTGACGAAACGAAGGCGCAACTATCTTGTTTCCCAACTTGTAATCGAGTCGCGATATCTAATTAAACTGAAAGGTACACTTTGCACGCCGGCCTACCGACCAAATTAATGTTTTGTTTACGTCGACTAATTTTTCAAACCGACTGACGCGTCGTCGTCATCGAATGTCCGTTCGTCGTCCGGGCCTCGTCGCCGATATGATTAAATACGAGTATGTCCAATTTCTCGGTGAAATATTTCCAGCCGGCCAGGCCGGGAATAAAAATCCCAGTAGCTATGACGTTACTACGGTTTCGATAATTTATCACCATCGCATTAATGTAATATAATAACACCTTATTAAACTGAAGACGTTACACTAAACTAGGACTAAGGTTACAGGTCTCCCATATGCGAGGTTATATACTTTTACCAAAAACCATTTCGCTCGATAAATTACCCGCTGGTATCGTATTTTTTTTTTACCCACCGCCGGTGTATTTTAGTCTAATCATAGGGTACGATGGCCAATTTTCAATATTTTCCATACCTCGTTGATCGAAAATTTATTCTAAGCGGTTTATAATTTAAAATAATTAATATTTTTTTACATACAGGACTCGATAAGGCGACCATACCGGTAGTGGAAATTTTACTGACAGTTTATCCGAGTAAATTGATTTTTTTCTTTCGAGGCGACTTGCTTTAAAAATAGAAAAAATACCATCTTCGATGATTTTAATGGCAGGCTAATTAATGTATTCGAAAAATGGGGTGTAAACGAGAGGTTTTGAAAGGTGCTAAGGCGTGACTTGATAACGTGTTGACGTTATACTTTGTTTTGGCTTTCATAAATTTGGAATTATCAATAGTAGTCCAGTCATTTTAGGATTTTAACCCCCCCCCCCCCCCCCCCCATAAAAAAATCCTAATTTTTTCTTTCGCGTTTTACGTTTGTAATAGTCCACTACACAACATACTAAAATGGACACCCCATAACCCTTGGCTACCCCCCCCCCCCCCCCCCCGGGGGAGGGGTAAATGTCTGAACAATCTTATTCTACGTATAATTTTCTATCAGAACTATCAGAAGGTTTTTCTGTTTTTTGAAAAACACTCACTTCCTTGATCAAAAGTTAAGGGTAAAAAACACCTATTTTTCAACAATTTACAGCATTTTTTGAAAAAATTGAAATATTTGTGAATATCTCCTCAAATAAGCCTCAAAATGGAAAAATAGTTATGACCAATCATGTTCTACGTGTAATTTCCTACCAGACAGGTTCATTTTTTTTTTCGAAAACACCCACCTTTTTGGCCCAAAAATCAAGGGTGGAAAGCGCCTATTTTTCCAATATTTACAGTATTTTTGGAAATGATGGAAATACGAAGCTGAAAGTACCCAAAATTATACCAGCGAAGAGCAATTTTTTTATACATGCTGGTAGGGTATTCCAAAAAAAGTCACCGCAAGAATTTCAACCCCTGCCGTTAATTATAAGGGAGGTTATTGAATACTGCATTTAAAAAATCGAGGTTGTGGAAAGAAAAAGTACTTGAAACGCAATGTTATTGCTTATTTTTGGTGATACGAAACATTTTTTTGTGTTGTAAGGATTTGAAAACGATATTTTCAGCTTCGTATTTCCATCATTTCCAAAAATACTGTAAATATTGGAAAAATAGGCGTTTTCCACCCTTAATTTTTGGGCAAAAAAGTGGGTGTTTTCGAAAAAAAAAGAAACTGTCAGATAGGAAATTACACTTAGAACATGATTGTTCATAGCTATTTTTCCATTTTGAGGCTTATTTGAGGAAATATTCACAAAACTTTCAATTTTTTCAAAAAGTGCTGTAAATTGTTGAAAAACATGTGTTTTTACCCTTGATTTTTGGTCAAGAAAGTGAGTGTTTTTGAAAAAACAAAAAAACCTTCTGATAGAAAATTACACGTAGAATAAGATTTTTCATAACTATTTTTCAATTTTGAGGCTTTTTTGAGGAGATAATCACGAAAAACCGGTTTTCAGCAGACATTTGCCCCTCCCCTGGGGGTAGCGAAGGGTCAAGGGGTGTCCAATTCAGTATGTTGTGTAGTGGACCATTACGAACGTAAAACGCAAAAAAAATCAGGATTGAGTTTTTGGAGGTTTGGTACATTTTTTCTCTTATTTTCCTGAACTAGGTAAAATTGCGATTTTTTTCATCTTGAGACGAGTAATGTGAATCAAGTGAGGTTTGGAACCAGTTTTTTTATATAATTCAAACCTTCTGAATTCAAATTTGTTATTGGTTTCCCCATAGGAAGTGAAATAGCTTCTTGATCGTCGCTTTTTGGTAGTGAAATACAGTCAATTTTCGCTAAAATCGACTCGAATTCGCAATTTCCCATCCTCTCAACCCAATACCTCGAAGGAATCCTACGAAAAAATGATTTTATACCACAATTGGGACGATGTGTAGTGTTTGGAAAAATTGAAAATCGCAATTTCATGTCGGTTTTGGCGAAAATTGGGTGTTTTATGCTACACTAATTTCACGATTGAGAGAATTCTCTATTCCCAATCAGAAAACTAATCATAAATTCGTGTTCAGGAGGTTCTAATTACGTCTAAAAATGGTTTCATACCAGGATTGTTTCGAAGAATTGGGTTGAGAAGATGGGAAATTGCGAATTCGAGTCGATTTTAGCAAAAATTGGCAGTTTTTCATTACCAAAAAGCGACGATCAAGAAGCTATTTCACTTCCTATGGGAAAACCGATAACAAATTCGAATTCAGAAGAGTTGAGTTGTATAAAAGACTGGTTTCAAACCTCACTTGATCCGCATTCATCGTCTCAAGATCCAAGATGAAAAAAAAAAACAATTTTTCCTCTTTTTCCTCAAAATTGTCCTCTTTTCGTCACATAAATCTTATGTTTGTGCAAATTCTACGCTTCAGATCGGAAAACTAATCGCAGATTCGAGTTCAGGAGGGTCGAATTATATGAAAACGACACCAAATTTACCCCAACGCCTTCATGTGAAAAAATAGAGATAAAACCCTCCTCTCTCCACTCGCTTATAACTATATTTGTTTTAGAAATTTGTGATCTGTCATAAGAAAAAGTGGGTTAGATCCAAAAAATAAAAATCGAGATTTTGCTGATTTCTGATACTTCTTGACGTGTAGAATCCAGCGGTGATGACGAAAACGTTCGTGAGCGATTCATTTCGTTGTTAATGGAGGGTCAATTCTTAGGGGAAGTGGAGAAATTTACCAAAAAAATTTGTTTTTTTTTGTACATATGTTAGAGGGTATGTCACGTAGTGTCTATGTACCAATTTTCAGCTCATTCGGTCACCTCTGTATGAGTTATTGCAGTTTTCACGATTTTGCAGTTGGAAAAATCAACTCATTTTTCAAAAATGGGTGCTTTTTCTCAGAGAAATGCGGAATTTTTGAGGGAAGGGGATGGGGGGATGAAAAACTGAATCATAGACCGAACGAATAGTGGAAAATTGCATTCGGACGCCCATAAAGAAGGTATAAAAAAACAAAACAGACTGGAGACATACGTTATCCTACTCCATTGTACAGTGTTTCCCGCCAAAAAATTTAAAATTGAAAAAAAATCGATTTACCAAAATTATTCTACTTTTTACTCCAAAAATTGCACTTAGACGCTTATAAAGAAGATATAAAAAGCAATACGGATTGTACACCTAGTATATACCATTCGGTTCCATTTTACAGCGTTTTCCCGCCAAAAAATCAAAATTGAAAAAAGTGTTTTTAGGTAAATTTTTGTTTTTTGGTTGATAACACTGATTTGAGAGAAACAATTAAGAACTATGTTGATTGAATTCCCTTTCCAACTTACTAAACAAGTCCCAAAAATCACTCACTTTCATATCATTGGTTGGTCAACACTTCAGTTTGAAAATTAAAACTGCTCTCTTGCAAAAAACACCTTTTGGATCTAAGCCATTTTTTCTTATGATAGGTCACATTTATAATTTGAACGAATCTTCAATCCAGTGGCAGATCCAACCTTGTAATTTTTTGAAAAATACTTACCAAATAAATAAATAGATATTGGAATACCCCACCAACCTATAATTTTTTTTAATAATTTTGAAATTTTTAAAAACTTATAATTTCTTGATGAAATGAGATTTTTACTTTAAAAAAAAAAAGTTTCAACAGATTGAAAATTGGAAAAAACCTGAGGCATTTTTTAAAGAAGTTTTGAAATGAGCTGTTGTAAAATATGTTGAAATATCAAAAAATCATAATTTTTTGAAAATTTTGAGTATAATTTACCTATTTTTTATGCAATTATTTTCTCAATAACGTAAGTACTTGCACATTTTTCTTGTCGCGGTAAAAAAAAAAATACAAAAAGCTATATCTATATCTCAAATACGAATCGAAAAATTAAATTATCCTCGTGCAATTTGAAGATTCGCAAACTCCTAAATTACGTACCATCTCGCTACAATCCAGCGATATAAACTAGGGAAAATTCTTTCAAAATTCATAAATGTGGAAAAGCTTCGAGGTTATTTTGGCATAACGATGAAGACGTCGACTAAAAGAAAAAAAATAACAGTTGAACATTTTTGCCAATTTATAATCCTTTTATCGATGGCATTTTGCTATTTGGTTAAGCGAACATGTATATAGAAAATAGTTGCGTAGATTGTCGTAAATGTACTCCTCAGATATAATAGCGCACAAGTTGGAAATAGTATTGTGACACAAAATGCACGAGCCGTAGTTATCTCGGGTTTCTCATTAATTTTACGCGACAAATTTAAATTTTCTTACGAAGCTCTCGATTGCGTTCGGTACATAAGAGACGGAGAAGAGAGGAAGGCGTTGCTGCATCTCTTAATCCTCAAGAGCGCCACTTTTTATGAAGTTTTTTTTCTCTCTAAAGCGTGACCACTTTCGATATTAATAAGATTTATTATACGAGAATATCGGCGGCGGCGTCCGAAATGCATGGCATAATAACGCCATTCGATGTTGCGCAAATCTCGAGGTTTTTTCACTTTTTTTTTTTTTGCTTTTCTGTATTGTTATATAGTTGTTTAATAGAGCAGACGATAAATTCAAAACGTCGAATAAACTTATTTTATGGAAATTAAAATTTAACCGTTTTTCAAAGAAGAAGAAAAACAAACTATTCGTATTGCGGTAATTTTTAGTTTTTCAAGCTCCAAGATAAAACTTGGTACGCTGGGGAAAATTTTTAGGTGCGATAAATCTCGTCGAGTCGTAAATCCTGCTTATGTGAAATTTGAAATGGAAAATTTTCTATTTGATTGTTTGGCGTTTGCGACGCTAAATGCGGTCTTTTTTAATATTTATTAGTTGGAGATTTCGAGAAGATTATTGGGAATATTTATGCTTGGTTGGATAATTTTAAAAAAAATTGTAATTTGCGGTGGCTAGCGTTGGATTTGGTGGCTTGGATTATTTTATGGTGCAATTTATGGAAAATGGTTGATTAATTTTAAAAATATTCCGAAATTGGACTGTGCTCAAAATTTTCAAAAATTGCTCAAAAAAATGTTGGTCAACATTTCGAAATTTTTGGTGAAATTCTACTAGAATATAGGCTAAAGTGAAATTTTAACCCATTTTGATAGGTCACATGCCAATTATTTGAGAATACTCAGAAATTGGTCTTTGCTCAAAATTCACAAAAATAAAATATATCTGACTTTGGGATCGAAATTTAACCCCATTTTGATAGGTCACAAGTCAATTACCCATTTAAAAATACTTACTCAAAAATTGGCTAGTGCTCAAAATTTTTAAAAATTGCTCAAAAAAATGTTGGTTGACATTTATTTAGTTTTTCGAATTTTTTTTCAAAAATGAAGAGCTATCAGCAGGGCATCTCATCATTTCTCAAAAAAAACTGTATCAGAACATTTTGAAAATTATTTTGAACATTTTTCAAAAAATTCTCATCTTGAAATTGGCCAAAAAATCATTCAAAGAATTATTACCCAAAAATGATTCAAAAACACCTTTGCTTACTCAAAAATATTTTTCAGAACAGTTTTTAATCTTTTTTCAATAAAAAAATAAATACATTACATATCCATTACAGTGGCGCAGTCAAGGGCAGGGTTATGAAGTCTGGACCTTTCCTCATGAGGTCAATGTCTTTTTGGGGCTTTAAAAAATCCAATTTTTTTAGAGGTTTCAGACATGAATGAAATCACAATTACATATATGAACTATTTGAGGCGACTGTGCGAAAAAAGACTCACTTTTTCTTCCTCATCCGTCTGGTATTCCAAGTCTCCATACTCATTTTATACCCTCCCAAAAAAAGCTTCCGACGTCACTGTTTGGATTTGTTATTATTTTTAGTTTTTAAGATCAAAATTATTAGCATGAAAGTTGTTTGTTCCAAAATTACATTCTCATCGAAGTCTTTTTCCTAAATATTCTGGATGCAAATCGCATAAGAACTTTATACAATTGTAACACCTTTGCAACTCCTTAATATTTAAAAAAATTATTCAAATTTTGAATTTAGTGTTTTTATAGTAAAAAGAAATTTTATGGGAAAAAAGCGAGGGTTAAACTAAAAATTTCTAAAAAAATTATGAAAGTTTCGACGACCCCCCCCCCATGATGAATTCCTGGCTACGCCACTGATCCATTACAATTTTATAACAAAATTTCCTCCAAAAATATTTGCCAAAAATATTTATCAACGTTTTTGAGACAGTTTTCTTTGAAATTCATTTTGAACTGAATGAAAAATGTTGATTTTTTACGTCTTGAAATACTTCAATTTTTTGAGCAAATCTGTTGTAATACTTTGAAATAAAGAAATTTTTTAGCAAAATTTTGCAGTATTTTCTTGTGACAGTTTTAGATAATTTTTTGCATGTACTTATTTTCGATGAATTTTTTGAACATTTTGAAATAATTTTAAAGCGAGCAAAATTCTAAGCTGAATTGAAAAAAATAAGGCCTTAAATAGAATTTATAACTTAAAATGTATACCTACCTACAGAACTTTTGAAATAATTTTGCAGAATTTTTGGAGAACTTTTGACGAAATTCCCCTCCTCCTCTCTTTTAAATCACCTTCGCAAATATTGAAATAGGTAATCTTGATGTTTTCCAAAAATTAAACTCTGAATTTCCAAAAAATGAACCATTTTTTAAAAATTGGACGATTTTCCAAAAATTAATTAACTTTTCAAAACTTAGACAATTTTTTGAAAAATTGTAGAATCTTCCGAAACTGGAATAATTTTCTAAAAATTGTAGATACGATTTCCAAACCATAGATATTATTTTACAAAACTTGGACGGTTTGTCCCATAAACTGGACAGTTGTCTAAAAATCAAAGACATACAATTTTCCAAAAAATTCGACACTTATTCAAGAACTGAACTATCTTTGAAACTTGGAAAAATTTTCACAATAAAAAACAGTTTTTTGAAAATGTACGATTTTTTAAAGTCATGGACAATTTTTATCCAAAACTTTAACAATTTTCCAAAAATTGGACTGCATTCCAAAAATTCTCGTATAAAAAAATAAAACGAGATATCCCCCCCCCCCCAAAAAAAATGAAAAAATGTTCTTAAACAAATTCAACGTGAAACAATTGAAAAAACTTGCAAAAATTGAACGATTTTTTTCAAAATTTAGCAGTTTTTTTACAAATTATTTAAAACAAAATTAATGATTAAAAAATCATTTAAAATTTGAAAAATTAGGTAGGTACCTATAAGAAAATGAATAAACTCTTTACTTTGTGCTTGTTTTTAGTGGATTTTCATCACATGATTCCAGGCAGGCAGGTGGAATTAAACTCGGTGGGGAGGGTTATGCGGATAGAGCGAGGAAAAAGTGTTGAAATTTTGAAAATTCAGAAATCATCTCCTTCCAAAAAAATCACACCTAGGAAAATTTTTATGACTTCGATAAAATATTTTTAAAGATCTCGAAATCACGCCCCTTAATAAAAAGTGAGGTGACATTTTGGCATTTTCTTCCATTTTTTCCAAAAAACTTTTCAAATAACTCCCAACAAAGTAACTTGGACCACAGATTTTGAGAACCATAGAATCCCTCCTTTCCATCCGTGCCTAAGTACTAATCGATTTTGATTTTCCAACATTTTAAGTATTCAATAAGTAATTACACCCTTCAATTTTCAATATATGAGCCTGGATGCTGAAACCACTCTTAGGGGTCCAAAAATTGGTTTTCGAGTTGACACTGATTTTGGGCCTTTCAAAGGGAGTAGAATCAATGAGGAACCTCAACTCAAAACCCAATTTTTTCTCCTAAGAGATGGTTCCAGCATCCAGGCTTACATATATTATTACAAATTTAAATTTCATTCTCCAAAATCCACAACATTTACTGCTTTCGGAGACATTGACTTAAAGCAAAGCCCCCCTCCCTCCAAATCACCCCCTTCACTCGATATACGATTTCCATACATTTATGAAAATCAACCGTGATACAATTCGAGAACCCGAACGCGATCTGAATTCACTCTCAAGATAGTTACTTCTTGTGTATCGAATGAATATGAAATTTGGCAACGATGCGAAACACTCATCAAGACTCGGCGCGGAAACTTTGTTAAAATGTGGTTTTTTGTGTGCGTTTTAAAGTCAAGATTGAAGACGGCAAGAAAAAGGTTTCGAAACTAAAATTGTGACCTGAAGTTTACTCCCATTCGAGGTAGTATTTGGAATTCGGCCAAGCGTGTGATAAGCGATTCTATTCTAAAAGGTGTACGGTTCTTGCCAACACCCCTCAAATTTTATTTATCGTCAGTTTACTCAGAATAAAAACTTCTTCACTGAGTGCGAGCAAAAAAAAAAGGTAAGGTCTATTTTAAATACATACGTAGGTACATCTACGTAAACAATCTGCGACGATGATTAAGGTGAGAATTCTTTCCCCGGCTGAGATACTTTTACCAAGCATTTGGCCACCAGAGTATAGCTTCTGGAATAAAATAATCGTTTTGGCGAGTTCGTTTCGTCGTTCTATTAATTATGAAAATGGTATATAAAGGGTTAACTAGATTTTAGCCCAGGTATTTCCCGATTCCGTCGCTCCACAGCGTATACATACGTAGATGTAGGAGTATATTGACATTGGCGCGGAGCTTTTGGGAGAATAATACCGATCTTGAGGTCTACCGTACACCATTTGTGTGTCCAATGTACATAATGAATCTTCGCTTTACAAAAGCAACTTTGCCCCTGTCACGTCAAATCGAAACTGACATACTGATGCTTCCATGCACCTAAATTGTTAATGGAATCGCCGCACCGGTTAATTTTCCTTCTCCGGCACCCGGCTCGTTATGTGGCATCCGAATCAAGCAACGTATTTGTAGATTATACTCACTCGTATGGCCAAAGTACTCGATTTTAACGTTTGCACCGATGAAAAACATCGCGAGACCCGAAAAACGACCAGTCGACGATGGTATTTGAAAACACCCTCCGCTCCGTCGCCACTGACCAGGCCTTTCAAAACAAATATTTGATTTGAAAGTTTTACATTCGTTGGAAATATTCCATTACGTTTGGTTCGGCTTTGAAACAGCGAACCGAAATTCTCGCGAGACTAATGCCAAATACTCAGTTTTAAAATTATTTCCAGCTTAAAAAATGGTCGTTCTTCGAGTGCCACGATACCTGATTCGATGACGATTCAAGTATTCCATTTTGTATGCTGATTTTTATATCGGAATTACATTTTAAGCTGATTTTTGATTTTGAGATTTGTATTGTGTATTTATTTATACCTACGTCTGAAAAGTAAATAAAATGGATCCTTTATCTGATGGGTTTACAATTTGAGAAGTTAATTTTACGGGTATGGTATTTACATTACGTCAGGCCGGGCCGTACCTATTACTTATCTACCTACTACGATGACAACTTATCATTTTGAAATAAAGAATAGGTATTTAGGGATTTGGATATTCTCGTATTATAGAAATTATTTGAAAATACTCGCTGTATTGGTTCGATGTCAGTTCTGCCAGCCGGAATTACACGATGGGTCACGGAATGAAAGATTTTAATAATAAAATACTTTTGAATCGTTAATTGAGACCGATGTCTCTCCTGGTTTTCATTTTTTTGGCTCCTAAAATACCCAAAAGAAAAGAATATGTGACCTCTCAATCGCAAATGGGCCACAAGTCGGAAAACAACTTTTCGAGTTTTGGACTAAAATGTGAATTTTGGTCAAGAAATCAAAAAATCGTTTTTTAGCGGATTCTGGTGGTTTGACATGTGTACTACAATATCCCAAAGTCAGAGATCAGAACTCGGCCCGAAAGTGGTAATTTTTTTTGTAAAGATAAAAAAAAATGATTTTTTTTCCCACTATTTTTGAAACTTTTACAGCTCATAATGTATTTTTAATTACGTATTTTTGAGGAAAATGTTGTCGATTCCAATTTAAAATGTTCATTTCTAACTGAAATTAGTTTAATTTTATTCATTTTTTATATTTATGTGGAAGAAAAAAATAAAAAAATAAAAAAACCAGGAATTTTTGTTCTTTCAATTTTAAGCTTGTTTTTCTCGAAATGAATTTTTTTGGTAGGTACTCAAACCTTAAATGCCTATAAAATCGAGAATTTTAGAGGTTGGGGGCTCGTTTTGGTCTCATTGTAAAGGGGATAGTCTCTAGTTATCGAAATCGCAAAAAAATCGATTTTTAAAAATCCGACTTGTGGTACTTTTGCGCTTGAGAGGTCACGTATGGATTTGCATCGTTGGTGTTTTTTTTCTTTCAAATTTTGAAGAAAAATGTATTAGGTTGAAAATTTTTCGAAGAAATACAAATTTTTAAAAAAGTGTCAATTGATTGGAAACGGGTATTCGAAAATTCTATAAGCGTTGAAAATTTTTCAAAGTAAGTAAATAAGTGTTGAAAAATCGAAAATTTTACAAAATTTGATTCATAGAAGTTGGAAATTTTGTAAATATTCAAAATCGTTTAAAAATTGGAAATTTTTACAATTTTCTCAGAAATTGAAAGATGAAAAATTTTCCAAAAATTTAAAAGGAATGTTCATCTGACCATTTTTGCGCCCAAAACGAATTTTATCTTGAATAACCTGAAACATTAGAGTTGATAAGGGTATTCTACCAGTTTATGAAAATTGAAGATATGGTCCTCGAAAAGTTATCAGAATGTGGTGATTCTAAGTCCTCAAAGTTAAGTACTTGAAAAATTTTAGGAACCTTTGCAAAAAAATATGTCCACACTGAATTCAGGTTTGATGTGACCTAAGTGAACTGGCATAATAAAATTTTGAGACCATTGACCCTTTTTTTGGAAAAGGGGTTTCAATTTTGAAAAATTTTAAAATTTTAATTTTTCATCTTTCTCATTGATAAGAGAAACGGTTTGAAGAACTGACCACTAATTTTTATTTTGTTTGGTCATTTTTAAAAAAAAATGAACTAAGAATTTTACGAATTGAAAGTTTTACAAAAATTGACAGAAATAGAAGTTCTGAAAAATTAAAAATTATAAGAATCGAAAAATTTGGAAAAACTTAACAATTTTGAACAGATAAAAAATTTTATAAAGTGTGAAGTTTGATAATTTTTGTTAAAATTAAAAAATTGGAAAAATTGAAAATTTTATGAGAATGATAAATTTTAGGAAAATTTATAAAAATGTAAAATTTTAAGCTTTTTTGAGAATTTTCAAAATTGACTTTTTAACACTAGTTTCAGATATTAACCTTCAAGAACTTGAGAATCTTCGAGAAAGTGTTAAATGAAAGTCACAAAATTTTTGAAAAATTTCGACCCTCTCTTCTTCTCATCCTTCATTTTTCTTAAAATGCTCAATAATGAATAAAATATCTCATTCTACATTCATTCGACTCTCAGCAGAATATCAAATCAAAAAAATTTCATTGTGTGGTGCTTCTGAAACTTTTAATTTTTTTCATTTTCGAGATATTCTCAGGTACAAGTCGAAGTTGGCTAATTGAAGAGGGGGCAAAGGAATCGAAAATTTTCGATCGCAATGAATTTTTTTCGACTCAAACTACGATTTTTTCATCTTTCCCAACTCTGAAAGAAAATTTCTCAGAAAAAATCATGATTTTCGAAAATTCTTCGACTCTAACTACTTTTTTTTGTAGTAAAAATACCGTGTGTTATTATTAGTGGGGGGGGGGGTCTTCCTCTACATGTCTTCCTTTTCCACTTGTTAGGTTTGGCCCTGAAACCTTCATATCCTCAGTTGTTATGGAAAAAAAGGTTAAAAATTTTGAAAAATACTTGGGCTGAAATATCGTAAAAAACATTATTAAATTTTTTTTTGTACCCGAAATTTCTTTTAAAAAATGAAATGTTTTGTAAGTTTAAAATACTTATCAGTAAATGCATGGTACTGAGAAAAATTACAAAATTTAATCAGTTTTGCTCAAAATTTCGCAGAATTTTGTTCATAAAATTTTTCGAATTGAATGATTTTAAAATAGTACATAGGAACTTTAGTTGTTATACTAATACCAAAAACATGCAAATTAATTTTGGGAAATTTTTCACTTTTCCAAAATTCGAACAATTTTATATTTTTTTTAGCAATGGATGGGGGGGGGGGAGGGGGGTAAAAACTTTGAATTTTACAAAAAAAAAATACACTCAAGAGGGCATTCGAAATTTAGAAAAAATAGAATTACTACAGTTGAATAAAACAGACATTTTTTTGCAAAAAATAAAATTCAATTCAAAACAGTCAATAAATTTCTGAAATTCATTCAAAAAAACGAATTAAAAAATAGAATTGGCTAAAAATTTAATAGGCCTACCAAATTTCTTGAAAATTTCAATTGAACCTAGGTATTAAAAAAATTACAAAAAAAATCCAATTACTTACCTATTTAATTTTTTTAAAAAGGAAATCGAATTTTTATATTGAATGAAGATAATCATGACAATATATTTTTTCTCCATAAAAACTTCAAGAGCCAGAACGATCCGAATAGTCCAGCATCATACTTTTCAGTCAAACAATTCGTTGAACTCTGCAACCCATAACACTTCTGAGACCACATAGGCCAACTTCGGTCAACAATTCGAATCAAATTATCCCCACTCTACGTACTGCATCTCACACCCGGAAACAAATTACTCTGTTGGCATCATTAGCATCTGTTTTGGGTGGAAAGTACATCGAATGTTTGATTTGTACCGAACGACTCCGCCTTCGAAAAGAAATCAATCGTAATGCGGAATTACTCTTCGGGGTGTAGTTTTTCTCAACGTTATCACACTCCAAGGAAACATGCTAACGATATTTGTCCAACTGAAGAATTCGATTTCTTCGCAATCGTCCAGCACTTTAAAATGAACACCTTACATGGTCTAACCTTTCAACATTGGCATTTCATTAAACTATAGTGCAAAAAAGAACCGAAAAAATAAACAGGGTCAACTGAGCCAAGCTATACAGACACAAAAAAAACCTCTCCATATTACAGATTTGTTTACTTTAGCTGTTTACAATGTATTCGTTTAATTTCCAACTTTTCTTCGTTTTAATTTGGAAAATTTGGCCGACTTTGGAGAACAAAAATTAAGCTACCGAAGTCGTGCAACTTTTACTCATTTACCCTATTATACCAAAAAATGTAATTCTCTTAACGAGTTATTAACTTTCGGATGGTTATTTTTACAACGCAAAGACGTGCGGCATTTTTTTTTTAGGTCGTCGCTTCGGGAAAAACAAAATACCCAACGAGTAAATTACCTAATTGGAACGAGTGTCAAGAGTTTGGTCTTTTTTTTGCTCTTTATTACGTTAAAGATGTCTAAAATATTAAAATATCGTCTATAAGAGACATCCCCTTCGCTACAGTTCGGTTCCATCGTCTGCCTCCATTTTCCCCACCTTCTATTAAATTTTACTCGCAATATGGCCAATTTTATTGAATTTCTTCGTCGAAATCATCACAGCGTTGAAAATTTTTGAAAAAAAACTGAAATAGTGGTTTCTCGCGCACGAACACAATACTCAACCCAAGAGAAATGTACTTTGAAAAAAGAAAAATTTGCAATTTTATTACTGAAAAAGCTTCTACATATATGACGTCCAAAGTCTGTGATGAAGTCGTCCCGCCCCAGTCCCTATTTTTTTTAGGGGATTTACCCCTTATGAGAGAGATAATTGAAGAGCTGAGAGTCAAACCTCACATTATACCAAAAAAAAATCGTTTTATGACGGATTCTGAAGGAGTGCAATACACTCTAAAATCTTGTATTTTTTTTTTCATACCACTCCTTTCAGGGAGAGAATTGAACTAAAAGTCATGGCATTGGAATTAAAATTCACATTTGGCAGCTACAAAAAATTTCATAGAACCGAAGTTGTAGAGTGTGAAAAAATAAATATTTTTTGTTTCTTGACATTTTTGTCCTAGGTCAATCGTTTTCGAGTTATGAACCAGTTTCGAAATGTAATAATTTTTGGAATACATTTTGAAACTGGTCCATAACTTGAAGACGATTGAACTAGGCTAAAAATGTCAAAAGACAAAAAATATTTCTTTTTTCAAGCTCTACAACTTTGGTCTCACAAAATTTTTCTGTAAGTTCGTCTCCTCTCATTTAAAGATAGCCGGGAGATTGATCTTTTTTCTGGGAATCCTATTTTTAGGTCCTACTGGACAATGTAAAATGATTCCAGCACTCCTGATGATCGGCGATTGCACTAAAACAATTTTTCACGTTTTTCTCGAAATCGCCTATGGTGTATAATGTGAGGTTTGACTCTCAGCTGTTCAATTGTTTTGAACCGATTCCGCTCAAATCCACGTGACGGGTTATATAGGTGTAGAAGTACCTCCCAAAAAATTTCAGCCCCCTCAATCTCTGGGGGCTGAGCCATCGCTTCCCAAAGTTGGCCATTTTTGACTAAAATGACAAAAAACGAGTTTTTCGATTATAAAACCGGCCCAAAATTTTAATTTTGAAAAATTTGTTATTCTCTGTATAAATTTTGAGATGACGAATCCGACTAGCCTATCAAATTTTTCATTCAGAGTGAATACCCCCTCACGGATCCTCTAAAAGTATATAGATCGTAGCTTTTTTTTTTAGCAAAAAACGACCCCGTTACATAGGTGACCCAAAAGTGACATTTCGCGAGGAAATGGAAATTCCTTAATTTAAAATGTTCCATATGATGTCCAGAGTGTGTGGGGAAATTCACCGCTCCTACCCTTGTGCTTTCTGGGGGGGGGGGGGATGAAGCGGAAGAGGCCCGGTTTAGAAAATGATTTTTTCGCTCAAAATTCGCATGGAAGGTTATTCGGGTGAAGTAGTATTTCCCCCCAAAAAAATCAGTCCCCCGACACATCAGGGAGCTGAGTCAACATTTCCCAAAGTTGAGCAATTTTGTAAAAAATTATAAATTTTGAAAGAAAGTGAAAATTTTTTGCTATAAAATGTTCTATATCATGTCCATAGCGAAAACGCACCTTTCTTTCAAAATTTATAATTTTTTACAAAATTGCTCAACTTTGGGAAACGTTGACTCAGCTCCCTGATGTGTAGGGGGACTGATTTTTTTTGGGGGGGGGGGAAATACTACTTCACCCGAATAACCTTCCATGCGAATTTGAGCGAAATCGATGCGAAAACCTCGTGTTTTCGGGGAGTAGTGGGGCTAAGGGGGCTCGTTTCGAAAAATTTATGTAGATGTAGAATTATACCCCAAATAAATTTCAGTCTCCCTCGACCTCAGAGAGCTGAGCCGTCGCTTCCCAAATTTGGACATTTTTGACTAAAATGACAAAAAATCTCGTTTTTCGATTATAAAACCGCCCAAAATTTTAATTTTGAAAAACTGCAGGCTATTCGGATTCGTCATCTCAAAATGTATACAGCAAATACCAAATTTTTTTAAATTACACCCACATAACCTTCCACGTGAATTTCAGCGAAATCGGTACAAAAAAATTATTTTTCGAAACGAGCCCCCTTAGCCCCACTCCCAAACACTGGCCTGAGAACGTCGTACTTCCCACGAGAACGCTGTGAAAAATTTGACTCATCTGTACGTGTTTTAATTTGACGAGTGGTCAGATTAAATTTTTCCTAACAATGTTTCATAAACTGTACTTGATCCTTTAAAATTTATTTTCATGGTTTAATTTATACTTGACATTTTTTTTACCTTTTCCAACAAAAAGTGAAACAAGAAAAATAAATACATTTATTAATCAATAAAAAAATCTAGAAATAAATTTTAAAAATAAATTTAAAAATAAATTCAAAATATCTAAAAATCCAACAAAGAAATGTTTTTTTTTACGTTTTTCGCTACCAAAAATTGACGATCCAGAAGGTACATATTTCACTTTCTATCTGGAAACCAATAAGAAATTCGAATTGAGAAGGTTTGAATTACAAACTGGCTTCAAACCCTAATTGATCAACATTACTTGTCTCCGGATGAAAAAAATCGCAATTTCACCCCTTCAATTTTATTACAATACGAAACTTTTCATGAAATTAAAAAATAAACACAATTTTGAAAATTTGAAAAATTTGAAAATGTCATGATATTTAACTCAGAATCATCTATCAAAATACCGGGTGGTCCATGAATCGTCTGCCAAACGTATTTTTTTTGGATATAACTATTGAAAAAAACTTGAGATGAACATGTTGCCTATTTTAAAAATTGAAGGAATACAAAAAAAGTTGATCGAAAAAAATTCTTAAAAAATGAACTGATCAAGGGAATGGATAGTACGTTAAAAACTAAAGAAATTTTGTTCTGTAGACTTTTTGCCTAACATCAAAAATGAAGGGGCTAAGGGTCATTAAAAATGGAGAAAATCTGAATTTTTTTGAAGCCCATTTATTTTAGGTAACCCGTAGCCCCTATATTGTCGATGTTAGGCAAAAAGTCTGCAGAACAATTTTTTTCAGTTTTTAACGCGCCATCCATTCCCTTGATTAGTTTATTTTTTAGAATTTTTTTTGAACATTTTTTTTGTATCCCTTCAATTTTTAAGTTGGTCAAAAAGTCATAAAGTGACAGTTTGTTCATTTTTCAAAGCACTACCCATTCCCATGGTTGAAAACATTTTTTGATGTGATTTTTTTAGAAGCAACGTTGTCCCTTCAATTTTTAAAATAGGCAACATATTCATCTCAATATTTTTTTAGTAGTATCCGGTTATATCCATAAAAATACATTTGACAGACGATTCATGGAACACCCTGTATATAATTATCTCATTTTTGAAAAAAGTGACTTGCTTGCTTCATTCCCTGTACCCTTCATATAGAAGCTTTTTCAGCAATAAAATTGCGATTAACATATTTTTCTTTTTTCAAAGTGGATTTCTCCTGGACTAAAATCGTCTATACGAAACATCCCCTTAGCTACAGCTCGATTCCACTCACCACCTCCCTTCCCCCTCCATAGAATTTCACCCGCAATACGGCCAATTTTATCAAACCTCTTCGTCGAAATTATCGTGGAAAATTTCCTCAAAACCCCCTCAATAAGTGGTTTCTCGCGCACGAACGCACATACGATCGGGTCTCTCTTAAAATATCACGTATTTGAGCAGAAATTCTCCTCCATTGGCGAGGATTTTTCTCGCCTTGTTAAAAACGACGACGAATGCGCCAGAATCATGTTAACAGTTCGTGGACTATATTTTAATACACATTCGCCCCGGAGACGCACCGTCCGTACGTCCGCGTCGCGTTTTACCAAATACTCGTACATAAAACACGCCGCGTCGTGATTTCCAAAAGACACTGAAATATAGTCGAAGCTCGAAGGACAAACACGTATCTGGAGGAGACAAACAGTGTAAACAGTATAATGTAATTGCTTTGTATGCTAAAATGTTTCATAAACATTCGAGTCACGGAAACAGCGCAGCGCGAGCAAAACGACAGAGAAAAGTGGAGGAAAAAAAAGCCCCAAAAGCTCTGTCGTAGTCTTTATTTGAAAAAGCTACGTTGGAACAATTTAAATGTATTAGGACATTTGCAGGGGAGCCCGCAAAAGGTTCTCCTGTTCTTTTTACTTTTTCTTTTTTATCAGCTTTTTACAGTTTTTTTTTCTCGTCTTAAGCAACTTGTATGTTTAACAGCGCAGATAAATAGTGAAGAACGTAGGTATACGGGGAACCTTATTTTTTTCTCTCGGTCTCTGTGTAGGTTTTTTAACGTCTTTTTATTCGCGCCGCGATTCTGTGGCAAAAAAAAGGAGAATTCTAACGGACTGTGATTAAGAAAAGCGTATTTTCGACGCGTTCTATTTTAACAACACGTTGCGTTGCTCGAATTAATTCGATAAAATTGTGTGTTCCGCAGAAACGCCGCTGGTCCGATGGAAACGCAGTTATTCATTCTGATTCCGAATGATCGTGAATACTGCTGAAGACGAACACAAATGGGAGCAAAGTTCACTTTACTCACGGTATTCTTCCTACTACTGCAGCAGGTAAATATTCCAACACGTGTAATAAATATTTCAATCAGATGTGTATAAATTGATAGTACTCGTACACGACGATAAGAACTCGACGAGCATAAAGATATTGTAATATTGTTTCTATTCGGTGACATTTTATCGTCTGATATTACAATATAGGTGGTAGAACAATCGAGTACGTCTTACAGAATAATATTCTAGCGTTGAAATGTACACGAATGAATGATTTTTTGATGAAGCTTTCGTTTTGTTTCGAGGAAAATATTTCACGTTACGTACGAGTATGATTGGCATCTGTGTATGAGCGAACGAACGAGCCCACGTTATGCAGAGTAATCGCTGCTGGTGAAATTTCAAACTAGGTTTTTGCTGCGAGAAACTAATGTGCCATATCGATATCAACACTATTGATAGCGTTTTATGTACATTTTTTTTCTTTTTCTCGGTGCCGTACAATAATCCGTAGTATTGGGCGAGTTTGTTGCCAATGCGGAAATTTAAATCGTAGTTGCGCTATAGGCTTTGATTTTTGAACCGAAGCCAGGCAGTGTGTTTTGGTATTTAAGGCTGTGAAAAATTAAACCTTACCAGTGTTTCTGGGAACTTTTAGACGAAAGTTTTCATTTTTCGTGGGGAAATGTGCTGGGTGAATGGAGATGGGCTGGAGATAAAGATAGTAGAATTTTTTTTGCAATAGTTCTGGAGTTTGTTGGTTTCCTTATATTTATTTTCATGGTAGAACGAGAAAAATCCGAAAATAGCAAGAATTTGACCTAAAGAGAAAGAAAACCAGAAATTAGCAAGAATTTTTAACAATTTTTTGTTGAATTTTTTAATCGAAGAATTGGTTTGATATGTTTTTCAACTTTGATTTTTTATAAGAATTTCCGCTTTCGATTTGCTCGGGCAGGACTTACGTTTTCTTTTTTTTTTTTGAAGTACTATTTTGGTATTTGATTTTTTTTTAGGTTAAATCTTAAAATTTTTATTTTTCTGTCTGGAATTACCACTCAGATTTTGGTTTGGTTCTCTTATTTGAAAAATTCTGACCAAGTCTTTGCCAGCAAACTTCACTTGTAAATACACATTAAAACTTCCATGATTGGGTGAGTCGAAATTTTTCAACTTTGATAAAAATTGAAAAATTTTGTTCTTATCTAAAACTTTTTCAGATTATTTTTGGGTGATTAAAATATTCACGCTCAGCTCTTTTTTGTGTGGCCATGTCCGAATACCCCTTCCTAGACACCTCGCACGTCCATCTGATCTGTCAAAAAAAATTGGCCCAAAAAAGTGGTAAAGAGTTAGTTCATGGTTTTTCGAATTTTGATGATTTTCAGAAAAAAATCAAGTCAAGTGTCGTTTTCGACCATTTCGAGGCCGCCGATTTGGAATCCGCTTTCTATTTTTGGCATCGGACCTTTGTATTCGAGTTATAAACGATTTTCGCCTTGAAATTGCGATTTTTCAGGGTGTCCATTTTCTGGAAAACTGGGAAAAACAGGAAAGCCAGGGAATTTTGATAGTCTGGAAAAGTCAGAGGATTTTGATGGTCTGAAAAAGTCGGGGAATTTTGGAAAATTTCTCTGGAATTTTTTAAAAATCCAAAAAAAAGGATTAACCATAAATCATTTAGAAAAGTGGTTCTTTGCTTATTTTATCGAGTATAAATTTTTCAAAAAAAAATTCCTTCGCTCCGCTAGGGCCAAATTATTACATCTTTTGACTGATTTTTTATTCATTTTAATTTACACTCTTTATTTTTACAAAATTAATTTAAAATCTAAGTTGTTTGGAAACTTACTTTTTAATGAGCTATGTTGCCCTTGACCGCGATGTTGAAAAAAAAGAGGAGAAAATGGAACAGAAGTTGAAATTATTGGCCATATTTTGAAAAATCTGAATAAGAGAAAGATGGTAAGGGTAAAGTGCCCTAACTTCGACCGCTTCCTAATTTCAACCACCGGCCGATTTCGGCCGCGATGGACGCAATCTACACGAAATTTTTTTTTCATGTTCCTTTTTTATACATGAACAATTTGAGACCAAAATCACAACCCTACAGGCAAAATTAGCGGAGAAAATTGAAAAAAACAAAATCGCATAGGTGAAAAAATTTTTTTACGTATTCTTTGATCTCAAATTATGAATAAGTTTTTAAATAAATTCTACCAAATAATTGTGAATTGTGATGGGGCATGGTGTCAGATTTCGATAAAATCATCGTTTTTGAAAACAACTGGAGGTACGCAACAAAAATTTTCATCAAAGTTCAAATTCTTTGGGGTGCCCTAGTCTCGACCAGCTATACTATCTTATGTAATTTTGTTTTTTCTGATTTTCTCCGCGAGTTTTAGCTGTAGGGTTGTCGTTTTGGTCTCATTTTGTTTATCTGTGAAAGAAGAATATGAAAAAATTCTTCTCGGGTAGATTCCGCTTTACGCGGGCGAAATCAGCTGGTGGTCGAAATTAGGAACCCAAAATTTCAAAATCGATTTTTGAGTTCCCTCAGAAAAAAAATCGCAAAAAATACAAAAAATTATTGTATGGGCTCAAAATTTTAGGGAGTGGTAGAGGAAGGATCAAGGTATTTTTTAAGCCATTTTCGACGTTTCTACCTCAAAAAGTCTTCGATTGGTGAAAGTTTTAAAAAAAGTGGTCGAAATATGGCAACCTTACCCTTAAATGTTCATGTTTTGAAGATTTTTTTTCGCAAAAATTTTTGCTTTCGCTTCGATCGGGCTCAACTTATGTCTCAACAAAATGATTTATATTTTACCTCCCCATTTGGGGGGAGGGAATCAATAAAATATGAAGAAATTGTCGAATTTTCAGCCCAATAATGCCGAATTTTCATTCATTTGATTTGGAAGACACCCTGGTATAATTTGTTTCATTTTTCAAAACTTTATAATTTTGCTTTGAAATACCTAGTTTTTTCTTTTTATTTAAAATTTTTTCTATAATAAATTCAAATTTTCAAATTTTTGTGGCGAAGGAGAGTTGAGTGGGTTCAAAAATTTTCAGAATTGAATTTGAATCTTTTTTTGGCCAAAAGAGGAGCATCTAAAAATCTCAAAAAAAAAAGTACCTAATGCTTTTGAAAAAGAATTCGTTAAAAGGTCTGGAAAACCTGAAAAAGTCAGGGATTATCGTTTCTGAAATATGATCGACACTCTGTTTTTGAACAAACGAGAGGCTATCGGGCCAAACGAACTTCAGATTCGTAATCAGCGACCCCGAATTAGTCGAAAAACACACGTTTTGCGAGTTTTTCGAACCCTTTTAAGTTTGGCCAAAATGGGTCTCAAAAATGTCAGTTTTCTTAAAAACGGCCACCGATTGGGAAAAACTAATGCCGCCATTAAATTCGCGGTGTCCGAATACCCCCTCTTAGACATCTCGCACGTCTATTGGGAGCAAAAAAAAAATTGGCTCAAAAAAGTGGTATTAAGTGAAGGGTTCATGTTTTTTTTTCGAATTTTGATGATTTTCAAAAAAATCGAGATATGAGTCGTTTTCGACTAATTTGAAACCACTGATTTCGAATCCGTGGTCCATTTCGGACGTTGGGGCTTTATGCTCGAGATATGGCCCATTTTCACCTTAAAAATGTGTTTTTTGGAAAATCGACCGACGATCGCACAAAACCGATCCCGGATTCGGAATCAGCATCTTCAAAATAGTCTAAAACGACACCTAACTCGATTTTTCAGAAAATCATCGAAATTTGAAAGAATCCATGACCTACTTTCCCGTTTTTAGGCTTTTTTTTTGCTCCCAATTGACATGCAAGGTATTTGGAAATTGGTATTCGGCCACGGCAAATCCAACGCCATGGGCGATACCACAAACAAAAAAAAACCTCGATGAACAATCATCCAAAGATTTTCCTTCGCGACCACTAAAAAGCTTCAAGTTTATTTAGAAAAATCACCATAACGACGTTGCGCCGTAAAAAAAACTTCTTTGAGACTCCAGAATGGATTGCATTGGTCAAAAGTTTCGGAGAATTGATATTTTAAACCCCTATAGGTATGTGCTAGGCGATCACTCTCATCGGCGTTAGTATAGTTGCATACCCAGTTTGCCGTAAATACGAACTTTCGTCATTCATCATTCTTTCGACCACATATCTGCATCTTCGATGATTTAATAATTTTAGATGATTAGGGTTTTTTTTTTGAACTGTTGATCGGGTGGGTATAAATCAGTACAAACGTGATGAATTTAAGTCATTCGAGACGAATTGATAAAGAAAAAAAGTATCTGCGAAATGATAATCTTCAGAGTTGAGAGATAGATGCATGAAATTTCAAAGGGTCGTTCAAAACTTCAAGGTTGAGAACCCAATTTCAAAAATCGACCAAAAACGATTGAATGAGCGGCGTGAGTTGGCCAAAATGCCTGCTCTTTACGTTAACAATGTAATCCCAGAAGGTATTATTCATGAACGATTTGATTAAAATCTGATAAAATACATAGAAGCTTCGTCAGACGGGAAATTTAAAATGCTTCAAGTTTGTTCAAAATTTAAAAAAAGTGTTGATAATTGAGAAATTCAGTTTTTCCACAAAATTTTGAAATTCTAATTCACCCAATTTCTTAATTTCTTGGTAAGAGTGGTGGGGGGCATAATTTTTAAAATGAATCCTTGTTCGAAGAAATGAAAGATCGAGTTTTAATTTTCACAATTCTTTACAATTTTCACAATTGGAAAACTTTCTACATTTCTTACGATTTAAAATTTTTCACGATTTTTATAATTTAAGAACTTTTAAAAATTATTTTTCAATTTTTACAACAGTGCAATACTCACCATTTCGCAATTTTTTGGGGTCATTTTGGCCTCAAACTTGAACCAGAACCCACAGGGACGCGGAAGAGAATCAAGAGGTAAAAAAAGTCTTGAAAATATCGAGTGTGGTATCAAAATCCATGTTTTTTTACTCGCATCAAAAAACCCAAAAGGGGCCCTAGAAGAGGTATTGGGAGCTGGGCCAAATTGGAAGTTTTTCTAAATTGTCAAGTGGGGCGATGAAATACATATTTTTTGACCCCTAGAATCCATTTCTGAGGTTATTTCGCCCTTGTGGGTTCTGGTAGAAGCCTCTGAATGCCCTTTGGAATCAAATTTTAATTTTTTTCCTCTATAGAATCTGTTTGAAGTACTTTCATCAAATTTTGTTTGTTTTCTTGGGCAAAAAAATTAAAAATTACATTTTCTGACTCGAAATACTACAAGGAATCAAATGCCGCAAACCAGAAAGTTTGTGGGGACGTTTGTAGGTTTGGTTTGCGTTTTACACAAAAAAGTGAAGAGAGCTATTTTGTAGCAAATTCAACGTAAATTAATATTGTACATAACAGTCTTACCATATTGTTTGGTATAGTGTCCTGAATCAATTAAGCCAGAAAAAACTTGGATCGGAATTATTTTCGTACTTTTGTCTAATTGCGCTGGGCTAATTAAATGGAGGAAGAAGGCTAAAAAAATTTAGCATACAATTCAGGGTTCTTTTTCCTAAAAAAAAAAAAATACATTACAGAATTAAAATGAAAATTATAGTATAATTTTGAAACAAATTCAAACTTTTAATGAGTTCAAATATTTTTGATTTGAGATTTCTAGGTACCTATCACTTATTTTTCTTGAAATTATTTTTTCTCAAAATCAGAAAAATCATCAAAAATTTCCTTAGCAGATCTGTAAATAAGGTCGTTCTGAAAAAGTATTATCATGTCAAAAGTTCAAGGTTAAAACACATCTCACAGGCATTCTGCCATTTTATCTTTCCTATTGGAATTTGACTCACTTTATTGCCAATTTGAAAATAATGCCAAATATGAAATACAAATTTTTTTTGCATTTTATTTTTATAAACTTATCTTATCAAGCTTTCATTGTACAATTTTTTCTATTAAATCCTCCCTCCCCTCCACCCCTTCACATCTCCCAACACCCACAAAAACAGACCAGAACCCCCTTCCCAATTAAAATTCACCCATAAAAAACTAGAGCGACAAAACGGTACCTTTTTTTCGATCAAAGCGTGCCTGCGGTATTTATAATGTGGCGATTTCCTATTTTTTTCGGTCTTTCGCAAAGTACACCCGAGTATACGATATCGGTCGGGTACGTCGTCTTAGCCGAATTACCGAACCGATATTGAAGTAAATTGGTATTTGATAACATAGTTGCCTGTTCGACGGTACACATCGCGTTTTGAATACAAATTACAAGACATATTGCCATTGGTGGAAATACCACGTTCTAATATAGCGGCGGTTTTATCTGCTATTTCTATCTTTATGTTATATATTAAAAATAAACAGGCAACGTCGTTTGAAATTTAATCTTTGTTTTGGAGCCGAGCATCTGTTTGCCAATTGTACATTAGGGTGGATCGAAAAAAAAAAACATATCTTGGATTTTGACCAAATTTGGTGAGGTGGTTCACTTTGAGTGGGAGACTTCACAAAAAAAATTGAGCCCCCGGTGCTCAAAGTGCACCTCCTTTTGAATAAAACGCAGTTTTTTTGCGATTTTTAGCAAATCAAAATTGTGTGAGAAGCCTTCGTAAGACTTAAAAGATGTGATTTGAGTTTCTACATCTCCCTAAACCATCGCCATCCTTCTCCGATCAAAACTCTGACTGCTACCAGGGGGTTGAAAAGTTGCAGATTGCAATATTTCAATAATATGAAATTATCACTTAGCTGGAATGATTTTTTTTTTCATCGAGTAAGTGGTAAGTGAACAAAAATTTTTTTCAATCACTAAAAGTGAATTTTGAAAAAAAAATTAGAAAATTATGTACACCAATGCAGCCAACAGCAAATCATAAAATTCCAAAATACGTAATTTAAATCGACTTTGAATTGATTATTTTTTTGCCAGAAAATATTATTATGTATTTTTTTTTCAATCACTGAAAGTATATTTCGAAAATTTTGTATGTCAGTGCAGCCAGTTACAAATCGTGACATGCTACACTATGGAGTAAACGTTGACCTCGAATTAATTTTTTTATCGTTTGAAAAATACACAATAATTTTGGTTTCAATCATCAGATATAAAAAATAAAAAAAATTTCTTTGAAAATCTTGTACGTCAGTGCAGCCAGTTACTAATTGCGATATTCTTATATTATGAACTAGAATCCATTGTTTTTTCGTCAAGTGATTGGACCAATTTTTTCTCCCAATCAATAGAAGTTCGTTTCGAATTTGAAGACATCGGAACATCACAATTAGCAACTGGCTGCACTGACATACAAAATTTTCAAAGAAAAATTTTAAATTTTTTATTTCTGATGATTGAAACCAAAATTATTGTGTATTTTTCAAACGATAAAAAAATTAATTCGAGGTCAACGTTTACTCCATAGTGTAGCATGTCACGATTTGTAACTGGCTGCACTCACATACAAAATTTTCGAAATATAAGGTACATTCAGTGATTGAAAAAAAAAATACATAATATTTTCCGGCAAAAAATAATCAATTCAAAGCCGATTTAAATTCCGTATTTTGGAATTTTATGATTTCCTGTTGGCTGCACTGGTGTACATAATCTTCAATTTTTTTTCAAAATTCACTTTCAGTGATTGAAAAAAATTTTTGTTTACTTACTCGATGAAAAAAAAATCATTCCAGCTAAGTGATAATTTCACATTATTGAAATATTGCAATCTGCAACTTTTCAACCCCCTGGTAGCAGTCAGAGTTTTGATTGGAGAAGGATGGCGAGGGTTTAGGGATGAGATGTAGAAACTCAAATTGCATACGTACCCCTGTTTTGACCATTTTGTTGTGGAATGGTGAGTTTTTTTTTGCGTCCAAGTTTTTTTTCCGCGTCCAATTTTTTTTCGAGTCCAAATTTTTTCCAAACGTAATTTTTTTACATCAAAATTTTTTTCGAGTCCAAATTTTTTTCCAAACGTCATTTTTTCTCACCAAAATTGTTTTTTCGAGTCCAAATTTTTTTCTAAACGTCATTTTTTCTCACCAAAATTGTTTTTTCGGGTCCAAATTTTTTTCCAAACGTTTTTTTCTCACCAAACTGAGAAATATCAGTATTGTTCCTTTTCTTGTACCATTTTTTGAAAACAAGTGAGAGCCTTGTCGATAGTAGACTTTTATACTATTATTTTAGTTTTACCATTTTTTGTCATTTTTATTCGATTATATTATTTGTTTAAATTTTCTAGAATATAGTCTTTAATATTCAGTTTTTCACTCAATATTTGAAAAAAATTGTTGAGTTGAGAACAAATTATAAAATGTGGAAAAATAACGATAAAAAAATTACGATGTAATAAAAAATTTTGGTGAGAAAAAATTACGTTCATAAAAAGATTTGTGCTCGAAAAAAAATTTTGGTGTAAAAAAATACGTTTGGAAATAAATTTGGACTCGAAAAAAAATTTTGGTGTAAAAAAATTACGTTTGGAAATAAATTTGGACTCGAAAAAAAATTTTGGTGTAAAAAAATTACGTTTGGAAATAAATTTGGACTCAAAAAAAATTTTGGTGAGAAAAAATTACGTTCATAAAAAGATTTGTGCTCGAAAAAAAATTTTGGTGTAAAAAAATACGTTTGGAAAAAAATTTGGACGCGAAAAAAAATTTTGGTGTAAAAAAATTACGTTTGGAAATAAATTTGGACTCGAAAAAAAATTTTGGTGTAAAAAAATTACGTTTGGAAATAAATTTGGACTCGAAAAAAAATTTTGGTGAGAAAAAAATTAACGTTTGGAAAAAAATTTGGACTCCAAAAAAAATTGTGGTGTAAAAAAATTACGTTTGGAAATAAATTTGGACTCAAAAAAAATTTTGGTGAGAAAAAATTACGTTTGGAAAAAAATTTGGACTCGGAAAAAAAACTTAGACTCAAAAAAAACTCACCATTTCACAACAAAATGATCAAAACAGGGGTACGTAAATTACATCTTTCAAGTCTTACGAAGGCTTCTCACACAATTTTGATTTGCTAAAAAACGCAAAAAACAGCGTTTTTTTCAAAAGGAGGTACACTTCGAGCACCTCCTGCTCCCCTCCCCTTGCCCCTCAGGGGCTTAAAATTTTTTGTGAAGTCTCCCACTCAAAGTAAACCATCTTACCAAATTTGATCAAAATCCAAGATATGTTTTTTTTTCGATCCACCCTATTGTACATAAACGATCGAGGTTGTAGGACGAATTAGAGACGCAAATCTAGACGCTTTTTCTATAATATTCCCATCATTCCAGTGAAGTGGAAAATATTACTCGTTCGATAGGTACGTAGTCCATTTTGGAAATCATTCGATATTACGAGCTTTTGACATTTGCCATTACCTTTGCACGATGGGAAAATTGCAATCGAATGATGGTAATTTTAAAATAATATCGGTACGTCCAGTCGAGAAAAAAAAACAATTCCCTCGGAGAAAAAAATTCCTACACTCGAAAGGGGCTTATCACTGTGAAATGTTCTCACCTATCAACATCTCTTCGGATGACATTTAACGTAATGTAGCTTCGAAATACACGCTCGAGAGTGGCGAGAAAAAAAGGTAACGAAATTTTTCGCAACCTTTTCGACTCGAACTCGTGCAATGGTCTCGATAACACGTTCCACGTCCCAAGTATTTCGACAAAAGGTAAATTTGAATTTTCTCATGTCGAAGTTCAACTTCCAACGAACGTTTAAGTACGTAAGCAAAACAGCCTTGGGAAGGGAACGGGGGGAAGAAAAATGAATGACTTCGATCTAGGGCGAAATTTTCTTCTAGGGGTAAAATGTATGGCTTGGAATTGCATTTACTCGTACGAAAATTGAAATTAGTTCGCAAAGGTAACGGAGTCGTATTAATCAACGCCTTTTGAAGAAGGCAAAAAATAGCTGAATAACAAGTTTAAAGGTTGCGTTATCAGACAACCGAGGCACATGGACGTGGAACACGAAACGAAATCGACAAACAAACGACCTTTATTTTCGCTCGTTCGAAGCTTTATGAAGTTGATTTAGCTGTTTTTTTTCTTCTTTATTCTCCTTCCTTCGCCTTACGTTCGCGTTGTAGATTTACAAATGGTGAACAATTGATGATGTATTGCTTTGTAAAAGCTGCTTGATCATGATATATTCTCGACAATGAGTAATTTTTCTTCATAATAGACGTTATTAAATAACATGTCATTTGGATGATAGAACCGTCCCGCCAAACCGCCTATGAGTAAACATTCGACCGATTAGAAGCTCAGCGAGGCTCTCCGAGCTCTCCAACATCTTCGAACATTTCGCCGGCCAGAATGGGCCGAATTAAATATTCATATCGCCGCCGCAGCCGATAAATCACGCGTGCATCGCGTAAAACGCCCGTATATATTCTCACTTCGGTATATGTACCGGGCATAGGCAATAGGCCTAGACGTAGATAAAAATACAACGTTTTTAATTAAATTTTCAAACACGTACGCGATTTACATTCGCGTTACAATGCCTCGGCCCGCTCAAAAACACTCGTAAATATTGAAAATTCAAAGGAATACAACAATAACCGTCATTTTGTAAATTTACATTCGCTATGGCGAATTTTTCCAATGCTTCTTCTATGGCCAGCCGAACGAGAAGATTTTTCATAAAAACCAAAATTTTCATGGTGCGCAATCATAAAAAATAAAACATTTCCCGTTTTATTTTTTATACGAGCTTATGAGCTGGGGGAGGGGTGAAGGCGGAAAGAAGCTCGAAACGAACATCAGCATCGGTGGCAAGGTGGGAATAATAGTTTTTATAAATTGAGAAATCGCTTATTTCCGTTTTGTTTTCATTTCAATGTTTCCATATCTCGTATTTTTTGATAAGAAAACGAAAGCATAATGGAGTTTTTCGTTCGTCTTGCGACAATAACTTCATTAAGTTTTGTTTACGTTGAAATCAGTGGTTCGTAAAACCTCCCAGAGTCGCGGGAAATTATTTATATCCGAGGGTGTCGGAGCACGCGATTGTGAGAAGTTTTTGTACGAAATTAATGTTTATTTTTGCTTTTAGTTACGAATCGTTGGAAACGAGGAGTCAATTAGGATCTATTAAGATGGGATTTGTTTTGTGTGAGACGATTGTGTCGGTGATTTGATACGATTATGGGATTTTGTTTTTAGTTTGGTGCTCGGGTGGAATGTTGGCGGAGTTTGAACTGGAAGTGCGTTAAAAGGGTAGTATTTTGAGATGTGCTGGGGTTTTGATAGTGAAGTGGTTGAAATTAGGTTCTTGAGGAGCAAAATACTGCGATGAAATCGTTTATAATGAAGGCTTTTTAATTTAAGGTATATTTTCAAAGTTCAAAAAAATTTGGAGATGTTGTCCAATGTGTTTTTTGAAATATAATTCAAATTATGATTTACCAGGAGAATTTTTTGAGTAGCCATGTTTTCCAGAATTTTTACAATTTTGAGAGAGATGTGATTCATTAGAACGCCAAAAAAAGACGTTCAAATTGCTAATAACCTTCTTATCTCGCTGCTAAAAAAAAATAAAACTCACGACAAAAAAAATTGCACTACCGGAAAATAATTATATTAAACGTCTGAACAGAATTTACACATTCCTGTAAAAAAAATTGCTTAACAAATAGGAAACGTAAGTACTTACCTACCAAATTCATGATCAAAAAGACATATGAAAATTAAGAACAATTCATGCGAAAATTAAAAAAAAAAATTATATCAATAACATCTTTCGTGTCTTAGACGAACGCCCTGGATCCATTTTCGAGGTAATTTTTTACTCCAAATCTAAAAGTTCTCTCTCTGAAATGAGTTGGTTCAAAATTAAAAACTATTATTTTGTGACAGTTTTGCAGTTTTTGCTCCACTCCTAATCCTGAGGGTCGGTATACGCGTTTATGGTGCTACTGACCCTAGAAGCGGATTTAGGGAGTCAAAAACATTGGAGTTTGATACCTCATATATTCGATACAATCAAAAGTTTTCAATTTTGGTTACATTTCACCCTCCCAAGGGTCCAGTTTTGCGTATTGATTCAAGGGGGATGAAAAACATAAATTTCGATACCTCGCTCGATAAAGCTAAAAAATTTTAATTTTGGTCTGATTTCGACATCTTTTGAGGGTCGACTTTTTGGTTTGAGTTTGGGTCAAAATAATTCCGGTATGATTTGCAATTTAATTGGACTCATCCCTCGAGGAGAACAAAATGGATTTTTTGTCACTGAAATACTCTTTTTTTGGGGGATGGAATTGTCGTTAATATTACCTAATAAAAATTAGTCGAGCTGTCGTTTGAAAATTTCTCGTTCCAACAGCCTAATATGGCCGCTGTAACGTAACGCCACTTTTTGTTGTGTTGATTGTAGTTCCAACATCCTTTTTGGGCGAGCAATTTATTTTCTCCCTTTTGAAAATTTATCAAAAATTTTTTAAACATTTTCAACTTTTTCCCCTTAAAAAATTAGTTTTTTCAATTTTTCCATCATTTGAACACCTACAAACTTACATGCTTGAATTTTTTTGAAATTTAGTTTCAGTGATTATAAGTTTATTTCCAAGCTTTTTTCAAGTTCAGTTTGGAATAAAATTTTCCCTGATATTTTTTTTTTAATTACGTTTTTTTCTCATTCAAAAATTTTACATTCTGATTATGAAAGTGGTTTTCAATTGAGCTTTAAACTTTTTTTAATACTTGAATTTTATTGGAATTTTGCTTCAACTTGTTTTCCTTTAAAATTCTTGCAATTTTTCTTCAATTTATTTCGTCATCGTCGTCGTCTTATTTATTTCTGTATCAAAAGAAAGTCAGTTTTTTGTCGTAGAAAATGTCAAATCAACATTTTTCGTTATTTGAATATTTCTTCGAATTGAAAAAAATTTCTTCAATATTTTCATCTTGAATTATTGAAAGTATTTTTGAAACAGTCGAATTATAAAAATTTTCTTTCAATTTTTTCAGAGAACTGAAATTTTTTTTATTATTACGCGTAAAACTTTTTTCTAATGCTCGAACGTTTTTGAATTTCTCTTCAAAAATTCAGATTTTTTTTTCTAAAATAATTTGAATGAAAATTTTTTTATTTTTTTTTGTAGTTTCTTAACAATTATTCTACGCATTTAAAATGTTTTTTTTACAAATTCTCAGTGTTTTTAGGTAGATAGTTACAATTTCAAATAGAAGTTTGTATTATTTAGAGCTTCAATTTCAGACGGGGGGGGGGAGGGGGAGGGAGAGAAGGATTATGTTTTAAATTTCTTCAAAAATTTGGTTTGAATTGCTCCAAATTTACGAAATTTACTAAACTCTTATAGCTGCACTTCAATATTTTTTCCAAAATCCGTAAAAATTTGTCTTTTTTTCTGTCATCCCTATCGTTCTTTTACTGATAGAATCATTTTGAAAACTTCCTTTACATTTCTTGAAGATGTGCTTCAATTTTTTCAAATTTATTTCGGTGTTTAGGGAAACAATTTCTTGAGAATGTTTTTTCGAAGTACCCATTGTATGCTTAAGTAAATTTTTTAAAAAGGTGTTGAAAAATTTTGAACCATGCTGTAATAAATTTTAAATGCTTCAATTATTTTAAATTTTGTTTCAAAATTTCAATTTTTTTCTAAACTTTTTCGGTAATATTCCTTTGAATGAAGTTTTTTTGATGTATCATTTCAATCCTTGAAATTTATTCTGAATTTTTTAAAAATAAAAAAAAATGCTCTAAACATTTCTTGGTTGCTTTAATTTTATGTTTTTTTTGAAAATTTGCCAAGTGTTTTTTTTTATTTTTCGTCGAGCACAAAAAAAATGTGACGACACCATTTTCGGAAGCAGAAGCTTATCTGGGGGGGGGGGGGTCCCTGTGTAATCTCATTTCAAGATTTTGATTTTTTGATCATTTTGGTTCACTTCTTTTGAAGAAATTAGACATTGTACCTATCCAAATTTTAAAAAAATATGTTTCTTAATTTAGTAAAAATATGTAATGTTTACCTATGTACTTGGCAAAAGTTAAAAATTAATTTTTCAATTGATAAAAAATTCAAATTAGGATGACAAGACCAGGGCTGGTGGAACAGAACAGAACAGAACAGTATGAACAAATAAAAACACTAAAATTTCTGTTTTCGCGGAACAATAAACAGAACAGAACAAAATAATGTTCTGAACAAATAAACGAGAACAGAACAAAATAGAACGTATGAAAAATATTGTTTTGTTCTGTTCAGAACAGAACAATATAATTTTTTTCTGTTCGTAAATTTATAATTTTTCAGAATTTTCAAGCTTTTTTGAGGATTTGGAAATTCCCCCTTTCCCTCCTCCCCATGAGTCCAAGCCTAACATACCAGAAAACCACATTTTCTCACTTGGACATCAATTTATCAATTTTTAAAAAATTGAACAGAACAGAACATAACAAAAAAGACCAGAACATAACAGAACAGAACAGAACAGAACAGAACAGAACAGAACAGAACAGAACAAAACAACTGGAACAAAACCAGAACAGAACAAAACAATTGTTTAAGGATTCGTTCCAGAACAGAACAGAACAAAACGACGTTCTGTTCCACCAGCCCTGGACAAGACATTGGTAAAAATAATTTTGTAGAAAATTGTATGCAGATTTTTCACCTCAATTGTAGTTTGAACCATTTTCAAAAAATCTTTCGTAGCTTTACAAAATTTTAAAGTTCTAATTTGTGGAAAGGGGTAGAGGAAAGAGATTTTTTTATTAAAAAAGTTGGTCTTTACTTTGCTATGTACATTGTATGTTACTACCTTGTTGATTTTTTCAAGATTCTGTTTCAGTATCATCTATTCTTTTAAATTTTAGATTCAAATTATTTCAAAATTATAATTTATCTTTTGTAAAAAAAATTGAAATTCTTCGAAATTCTTTAAGGAAAATGAATATTAAAAAATTTACAAGTTTTTCATTTCCAATCTATGTATAAGGAACTATCTAACTATTTTCAAACCCTTTATTTGAATTTTTTTTGAAGTTCCTGTTAAATTTAACCAAACTTTGTTTGTCCTCGAAACACCCCCTCCTCCAAGATTCAACGCAATCCGAATCCGTTACGTATTTCACAAACCACCCTATACTCACAAAAAAACACGAAAAAAAAGGTTTAAGCTGTTACTCTTATGTACTACACTCCGAAAGTATGTTTCCAGTTTCCAAGAAAATCCTCCTACACCGAAACAAAAAAAACTTTGCCAATTTTAATGCCATAAAAGTTACTTACTCGTACATTTCGTCATTCTAATTTTTTCTAGTTTTATTTCCGATGTACTAGTCAGATACGGTTAAGGAAATCGAAATTTCGGTCTCCAAAAAAAGAAAAAGAAAAAAAAAGCGAAAGAAAAAGGCTTATGGTAGTTGTCAAACGCAGCTGCTTCATTTCGGTCCTTGTCATATGTAGTGTTGGTGTATTTTTTTTTCTTTTACATCATAGAAAGGATTATACATAGAAATCTTTGCGTAAAACGTTTCGTTTGTTTGAGTCGTGAAACAGATTTTTAAAAAGTAATTTATAAAAGTGTGAATTTAAGGGTATCGGTTCGGGGTATTTTTCTTTCTCGCTGATTTACGCAATATTTCCAGCATGCGGGTACTTTTTTAACGCTGGGATGGAAAATAAAGGCGAGAAAAATGGAATTCGTTTTGGAATTTTTTTTCCAACCCACGTACGTTTAATCCTAAGCCAGGAGCTAAACTTTGGCGAAAAGTTGAAAATTCATGTGGTATTTCTAGATGTGTGTGTACCTACCTATTATTTTTTTTCATTGAATCAATAACTCGACAAAAATAAGTAAAGAAATGGGTACCTATAAAAAAAAGTAACATACGTTTACAGTCTTCAGTAAACAATACCTTTTTTATACATGGCGAAAGTATACCAATAAAAAAATACTTTTGACATACGTTTGACATCAGGTCAAATTACAGCCAACCCACGGCTACTTTTTCTTTATTTTTGGTTACCTTTGTTTAAACCTACTCGGCGTAAAGACCTGGTTCGAAATGGAAGTTTTGACTAAATGCTATAATTACCGGAATAAGTCGCCTATAGGTCCAAACTTCCATTCGGAACATTTCCGTGTTCGAAATATCACGCTGCAAACGGTGGCTTAGGCAGAATCGGTTCATTGTTTGTAGATTCATTGTATGCGGTAGCGCAGCAGCTCGGTATGGAGTTGGAAATTTCATTCTTCATTGTATTCTAATTGCCAAATATCCTGGACCTGCTGTCGGATAAAACTGGTAATTAAATTTGCCGGTGTGTAGTTGTACTTGACGTTACGCTGGATGTTACTCTCGTGTCAGTATCTGAGTTGATGAAGTTTCAGTTTTACCGTATAAAATTATCTCGTTTATTTGTCAGGGATGTACATTACATGTACGGTGTAGGTAGCTAGGTACAACAATGACTGGTCAGGGCAAAAATGAATTTACTGTGTGATTTTTCCCTCTATTTTCATTTCTGGGCCTGTGTGAGTAGTTGTTTTGGCGGCGTAATGTACAGGAAGTAAAATTATATGTAACCTTTTAGAAAAAAAAAGGTCGATGCGGTTAAATGATTCCTTAATTGTTGGTACCTTTTCTATGAAAATTGTAGGTATTTCGATTTAAATAAACCCATTTGATAATGGCAATGATATAAAGTGTGGTAATACGTGTTTGGTGCTCGGTGTTGAGTTTGTAGTCTATAACGAGTTTTTTTTTTTTTTTTTTTTGATTGGTACTGCAAATTCATCATTATTTGTGTTGAAAACGAATTGGAGAAATATTTTGAAAAACCTTTCGCAATCGAGTAATGCCAATGAAACAAAATATCGCAGCTGTACTTTTTTAGCCGAATTTTCCAAATGGGAGAATTTGGAATAGATTGGATTGGATTTTGAGGGATAAGATTATTCAATTGTGCAAGAATCTTTCGTCAATGATTGAAAAAATAAATCGAAAAATTACATTTGTGAGCCTAGGTATAGAAACCACCCTTAGGAGTCAGAAAGTGGTTTTTTGAGTTGACACTGATTTTGGGCTTTTCAAAGGGAGTAGAAACAAGGCGGAACCTCAAATCAAAACCCAATTTTCAACCCCTAAGGGTGATTTTTATATCGAGGCTCACATATATAATTATAGTATAGGCAAATTAGCACTATATTGGAAAAATAAAAATATTGTTAGCCAGTAAAGCGTTCATGGTGGAATTGAGTAACATCCCTAGACCCCTTGCTAATTTTTTCACCCCCCCCACATCAAAATAGATTTCCTCTCTATAGCATTTGGGTTTGATTTCAGGGTAAAAATAGCTCACAAAGGAGTTATCCCAACGCAAAGTAAAATTTTGAGCACCCCCCTCCCCAAAAAAAATAAAAATCAAAAGTATATTATAACAGGGCCCCGTATCCAAAATTTCAGGTGCTGAAGTTCATTTCTCGATTTTTGGCTAATTTTTGAAATTTCAAAATTACCTCCGCCCGCCCGCCCGCCCTGCGAGATATGAAGATTTGATCTAATCAACAAAAAATGCTGAAATTTGGTATATATCCTAATTTTGACCTTCCGACTCGATTGGAAGCGGTTTCGAGACGTTTCGAAGCCACCAGAAAATTTTGGAATTTTTCAGAGCTGGAGAAAAGCACATAAAAATGGCCTATGTGCACTTCAGCACCTATAACCGCGAATTATCCATATTGGTGACCTATTTGATCGATTAAAACACAATTTTCCAAAATTCGTAACTTTGAGTTCAAATTTGCATTTTCGGGCAGGATATTTTTCTGAAAAAAATTCCAAAATATCCCCCTTGCACACGTAACCGGGTAAAAAGCTGAAACTTGGTATATAGGTACCCTATTTTCGACCTCCCGAATCGATGGGAAGTGGTTTCGAGACTTTTGGAGCTACCAGAAAATTGTGGGATTTTCCAGCACATAAAAAAAAATAGTCATATCATGAATATTTTCAACTGCAATTATTTTAAGGGTGTAAAGTTTTATAATGTGGTTGAATAGAGGTTTGATAGGGTACTTTTTAAATTTTCTTCAGGAAAATTTCTTGCCTAAAAATGTGAATTTGAACTCAAAGTTACAAATTTTGGAAAATTGTGTTTTAATTGTTCAAATAAGTCACCAATCTGGATAATCCGCGATTATAGGTGCTGAAGTGCATACAGGCCATTTTTATGGACTTTTCTCCAGCACTGGAAAATTCCAAAATTTTCTGGTGGCTCCGAAACGTCTAGAAACCGCTTCCAATCGATTCGGGAGGTCGAAAATAGGGTATATAGCAAATCTCAGCGTTTTTCGTTGATTAGATCAAATCTTCATACTCGTATTTCGGAAGGCGGAGGTAATTTGGAAATTTCAAAAATTCATCAAAAATCGAGAAATGAACTTCAGCACTTGAAATTTTGGATACAGATAAATTCATTTCTTTTGGCTGAAATAAATTCGCTTTTTTTGGCTTTTGGAAATTTTGTCTTTTATCTTTCGGATTTCGGATTTTAGATTTTGATGAACCTCCTTCCAACCAGTGAGTAGGCAACTCATCTTGAGTCCACGTATGTTTGCCTAATCATTGAACTGCAGGGGTTGAGTTGTGCTCTTCGAATTTTTTTTCTGAATTTTACTTTACATTTTTAACTGTGTGTTTCTGGGCAACTAAAATATGTAATTGGCACTTTCTCTCTAATTTTTCTGTGCAGTTGATAATTTTTGTAGATGAATTAAGGAAGGTGCATCGCACCCAATTTTCGAAGAAAAAGTGTAGAAAAGTTGACGATTTTTTTCATTTTGCTGAATAACGAGAAAAGTTGTCCTCTTTGGTATCATTATTAGTGGTGTTTCTAGAAGAAAAAACGTTGATCTTTCCAGTTCTAACCCCAATCCTCTAGGTATCTTTCAAGAATTCAAAGTTGTGAACGTAGAATTATTTAAAAAACGCATGGAAAACCTCACTCTTTTTAATTTTTAAAAATCTCAAAAATTGCCACCTTTGCGATTAAATAAGACAGGCAGATGGGGTTTGCAGCACTAAACTAACCAAGTATTTCACTACACCAACAAAATAAAAACACAACATATCTTCTAGTTCTTCATTAAAAATTTTCTTATTAAAAAAATATTGAAACAATTTGTGTAAAGAACTTTTATAAAAATTAAAATGTATAATTCCTGCGTTTTTAAAAACAATTTTAATGATATTTCTGTAAATTTTATGACATTTTGAAAATTTTTCTCAATTTTATCGTTTTTTCGTGATAAGAAATATTTTACGGTAGGTATTTTTTTAAAAATTCACAAACAACGATTTACATTATAGTTGTAGGGTGAAAATTTCTTAAAATGTGCTATGGAAAAATCTTCGAAGTAGTATCGAAGGCTCAAAAAATGATCACGATTTGAAACATTTCTTCAAGGGAAAATTATTTGATTTTTTGGATGATGAAAATTGAAAACTTTGAGAATGAACTGAAATCAGAGATATCCGCATACCTATTTTTAGATTAAAAATTTCAATCTCCTGGCTTTTTAATTTCTGGCCGTTAAAACCTTTGAAAATGTTCAAAAATGTATTTTTTGTAAATAGAAAAGGCGAAGGATCGTACGAAAAATGCATTTAAAAAAATCTGATGCCAGCGTCAAATGAAGTAAAAACTTTGCAAAAAACAGATCCAGTCTTAAAAATTGAAGAGATGAATCTTTAAAAGGCTTTTGATGATTAAAATTTTAGAACTTCTATAAAAATGTATCAGTGTTTTTCAATGATTTTTCTGCCCCATTTTAAAATTGAAGGAAATACTTTAAAACGAAAAAATATCGAAAAAAATTCTTCTTTGGACATCTTTATGTTACCTATGTTGAAGTTGGCCAAAAAAAATCATAATCCGAAAACTTCAGCAAATTTTTAAGAGATTTACATTCAACTTTTTTTTAGCCTTCTGTTCATTTTTTGGAAGCGGGGGGGGGGATGAAATTTAAAAAAATTCAAAATTGACTCAGATTAGAGTTATTCGCAGAATTTTGAGCGAAAATCATCTTCCAACTAGACACTTAAGGAAAATACCTGATCAATAAAAACTGTATTTTCAGGATCATCAAATAAATCTCTTCCTTTCCTCTGCCTTTGATCCATCTTTCCAAAATAATACCTCATAATAGCCTTATTTTTGTACGAAAATTCGACCAATAATCATTATTTCGTCTAAAACGCGCCAGAAAAACTTCACAAAGGTTTGTGGTTTTTGTTGCCTGCCTACAATTTTTTTCACAAAACGAGAACATAGCGGTCTCTTTAGTTTTTAAAAGCATTCGATTTGTGTACTGAAACCGTGAAATAGATGAAACGAACGGATAGGGAAAAAATAGCGAATAAAACGCCGCAAAAAACCTACCAACATAGAAAAAAATCATTACAAAGGATCACCGACGATGTCGGGAATTTCGAGCTTATAAAAGGCAGCAAACTGACGATTCGTTTCTTAACGATTACACAGCGAAAAATTTACAACATTGGAACAAGAACATATACATATACATGCGGATACTCCGAAAGCTGCTGGATTTGTATTAATAAGCCCGAAAACGTCACGTTGCCTGGGATTCGTTGCGGTAAAATTAATGCTGCGAAGTTGCGGCGCGGTCTGCGGTTCATTGGCATCGTTGTAAGTTAAACGAAGTAGATGCAGAAGACGAGGCAGAAAAAAAAATCTCCACATTAAATAAGCACAGCGACGAGAAGTTTCGGGTAGTTAAGAATTTTCTGTTTTTATGGAGACATTTTGCTAATTTTCCGTCGTTGATATATTTTCGAGGGGATGGAGGCGCTGGCCTGGTCGAGGGGAGAAAGCCGAGCAATTCAACATTCACTTGACAGATTTTATTTATGCTTTCACTACGTTTCCGTGAGTCGCGGAGAAAGTTAACACACATTTCCACTTTACATTTTGATGTAACGATATATCCCCTTAGGAAAATGAATTTTCCCAGTTTTCCACTCATTTTCTGCGAAACAGTCCTTTATGTGGACGATATACGTGGCACGAAACGTCTGCGTCTCTCTCGTCGGTACTCGGTACGTCCCACGTTGCGTCGCCGCCGCGCCTGTACCACGTTGTCTTTATTTTTTCCCCATTCGGTGTCTTTTTGTTTTTATTTAATCAACTTTTTGTCGGTTACGAGCGGCGTTTTTTATCAACGTGGAAGCTGCGAGCTGTAAAAAGAAGATTTTGGCAACGGTGGCCGTTCTATGTGTACTTTTACAAAGTGCTGTTTAAAGCTGTTTAAGATTTGTTGAATTTGAAATAGAAAAATGTCGCGTCGTTGGTATTACGTTGTGTTGTAAATAATACATATGGTCGAGGGCGGGGAGGCAGGAGGATTTTGGCGGAAACCACTGTAACGAAAACAGCCATTGCGGTATATTCTTTTCATTTTGGCTTAATTTTGGAACAGTCTTAATTCCGACGGACAGTTGGCGAAAATTTTTTACCAGAAAAATTTTCCTTCGTGCTTGGTCGAGAAATTACTTACCGAATTAAATTTGAAATTATTTTTTACCCATGTTCAGTTTTTTTTAGTCGAGTGTGAATGTGCTTTTTGCTATTTTTTCGCCAACCATTGGTCCGATAATTTTGAATAATTTAATGCCAGACAATGGAGCATGGGGTAAGAGACCTTACTGACGAAAAAATCAATTTTGATATTTTTGTGTGGAGAAAAGTTTCCAGACATAGATTGAAATTGGTCCCAGGTTTCACGATGTCATTTTTCGAACGTGGTTTGGCTCTCTAAAGATTATTTTTTGCTCGTGGTTTTCTGTTTCAATTTTTATATTCACTTTTTTTGCCACAACTTTTGAACTTGGGGTGTGAAAATTTGTAAAATTTTGGTTGAAATTTTTTGCGAATGGCATTCTATTCGTCGAAGGCTGAATTGGCTTGACAAGTCATTGATTGGTGGAGTCGAAGGTACAAATCCCAAATGACGCTGAAATTTGGGGAAAAAATCTTCAAATTTGAGTTGTTTGTATTCAGCGATGATAAATAAAAAATGCTTGTAAAAAAATGTGATCATCAACAAAATTGTAATTTTTGAACAGACAAAAACCTGATTTCTTATTCGAATTTTCAACTTACCAATTTTTATTTTTGAAATTTTGGGTAAGTTTACTGTATGAGAAAAATTCAAAAAATCAGTCATTTTCGAATTGAAGTGAACATCTGGATCCAATTCAAAACTTACCCTATCACCAATTTATTTTTCATATTTTTTGATCGGTCTGATGCTTTTATGAAAAAAACCATTTGAAATTTTAATTATTAGAATGAAAAATATGAAAAATTTTCAACACTGATGAATTTTTCAAAGTATTTTTATTATTTAAAATGCATTTTTCAAAAACTTTGATTGGATTCGCTGATTTCTTAAGAGTGATTGATAATGATACAGAAAAGTCGAACGAGTTGCCTAACTCTGGACTTTGAGGGAGTAAGTTGTATTTCAAAAAATGTTGATCTTTTGACCTCGGAAACTGATATCTTCATGTCTGAAAATTCTGTACGTAGGTATTTTTGGAGTTCAAAAACTATAAATGATACTTTGGTGGCTCTTCAGTTTCGATGTTGGGCGAAAAGTCATTGAAGCAAAATTTATTCGATTTTCAAAGTATTTTTCATCAAGTTTTGCTCGAATTGGCTGCTATTTTTTCAATTTTGAACTTGAGCAAAAAATTATCAGAAAAAAAATTTTAAACTGCCAATTTTAGTAAATTTTGCAATTTTTGTAAAACATGTAGGTAAGTATCGTAAAATTCAAAATTTTTTATGTTCGTGAAAATGTTCAAATTTTAATCCGCGTGAAGTTCTCAATTCTTGTAAAACTCTTATTTATTGCAAAATTGTCAGCTTTTGTGAAATTTTTAATTTTTGTAAAATACCTATCATTCATTTTCGTAAAATTTTCAACTTTGATAAAATTTGTAATTTTTCAAAGTTTCAGTTTGAGTAAATTTTATATTTTTGTTTTTTTGTAGGTGTATATTTTTTATCAATTTTTGTTAAAAATCAAGTTGCAATTCTTGCAATTTATATTTCAATGTTTTCTGAAACTTTAATTTTGAAAAAAAATCTCAGGTCATGTGGATGCCGTTTTCAAAATTTCTACTAAAATTTTTGAATGAAATTTTTTTCGAAAAATTTTTCATTTTTGTTAAGTTTTAATTTTTGAATGTTTTGTACTGTTTTCAATTTTCGTGTTTTTTTTCAAGTTTTATAAACATTTTAATTCTTAGATACCTGTACAATTTCAATTGAACTTAATTTTTGTGACTTCAGTTTTTAAAATATTTTTTAATTGTCCATGCGAACTCCCAATTTTTGTACTCTCTCATTTGTAAATCAGTAAAAATGATCAAAAATCACTGAGAAACAGTCGGAATTGCAGCACAGGAGAAAATCAATGAAAATATACTGCAAAGTCAGTAGAATTTATGAAATTAGCAGAAAAATCAGTGAAAATCGTTGAAAAATCAGCGAAAATTTGCTGAAAATCAGTGAATTTTGCTGATTTTTTTGTGCTGTAATTCTGACTGTTTATCAGTGACTTTTCACTGATTTAGAATGAGAGAGTAGTTGAAATTTTTCATTTCTGTAATACTTATAAACTTTCATTTGGTTAAAATTTTCAAGTTTGAAATTTTTATTTTTGTCCTTAATTGCTAATACTCTCACTTATAAATCAGTGAAAATTATCGAAAATCACTGAGAAACAGCCAGAATTGCAGCACAGGAGAAAATCAGTGAAATATTTTTTACTGAAAATAAATCAGTGAGAAAAATCACTGGAAAATTAGTAAATATTCACTGAAACGTCAGTAAAATTTATGAAATTTGCTGAAAAATCAGTGAAAATCTTTGAAAAATCAGCAAAAATTCGCTGAAAATCAGTGAATTTCGCTGATTTTTTCTGTGCTGCAATTCTGACTATTTATCAAAGACTTTCACTGATTCAGAAGGAGAGAGTAGTTGGAAGACGATTTTTGCTCAAAATTCTGCGACTAAGTCTTATCCGAGTCGATTTTGAAAACTTTCTAATTTAATCTTTACGCCCTCCCCCCCCCCCCCATTCGCTGAAAATCAGTGAATTTTACTGATTTTTCCTGTTCTGCATTTCTGACTATTTATCAGTGATTTTTCACTGATTCAGAATGAGAGAGTAGTTTTGTTTTTTTCCATTTTGTTTTTAAAAGAATCAATTTTGAAAAGTTCTTCTTTTTTGTGAAAATTTTCAATTTTTCTGAAACTCGTATTTTTATTTGCCATCCATTTCTATGATCAAAGTTTGTTTCAAATCAGATTTTTTTCCAATAGCCACGTGCTCTTTAGATTTCGAAAGTAGTTCAATTTTTTTCTAAATAGAATTTGATGAATAAAAATCTCGTCGTTTCAAATCCATTTTGCAAAACTGTCTTGAGCATTGACTGACCAAATATCTAAAAATTCACTCTGGGTGCTGAAATTTTGATCCTGTGTTTTTTTCACTCACCTTTTCCAAAAATGATGCTCAGTTTGATTGTAAAAACTCTGTAGGATTTTTAAAGTGCTGTTATGACTTATGAAAATAAATCAATTGTAACTAAACGAATAGGGATTTTTTTTGATTTCGATTCTAGCGTTCTATAAAATTCTCTTTTCACTTCTACTTGCCCTGACAACCATTTTATTCTGTCGGAGTGCTTCCGACGCGACGCAATCTTTGATATTTTTATCGTCACGAATTCTTTTCCCTTCAAAAAAACGCACCCTTTTAAAATTTCTAATTGTTCCCAAAACGAAGGTTATAATTAAAGAGCAACTCTTTCTGCCTAGCGCGCCGCCCACAATTCCATAATTTTCACCAAATTTATTTGCATTACGAAGGATTCGAAATTAAAATTATTCAAAGTAGGGATACCTCTGAAAAAATCTAAAAATCCTACACGACGATCATTAGTCGAACGCGGTGTAAAATTAACGCTCCCTTTAAAAAAAAAACGAAAATCTGAAAAAAAATGTACGTAGGTGTCGCGTAAAAGACCTCCTCTCGAAGCAACGGAAACGGATAAGTTGGAAAATAAATTAAATTATGCAAATATTAAAAAAGTATTATCCAATCGGGAAAGCTATATACGCGGGCGGGCTTGGGCAGGCCGAGAATGTCAGCCATAAGGGACGCGTCCGCGACTCGCGACCGAGACGCGAAACGGAAATAGAAAATTTAGGAAAAACTTGCGACAGGAGGGTCTGATTTAAGTACCTCGTTACGTCTTTCAGCTTGAATTGTTAACAAATGTAAATTCTCGGCTCGCATTGCCATCCTGTAGAGAGGTACAGGTGTTGCCTGAGAAAGTTTTCGTAACGGTGGTAAGTACCGAGAAAGTGAGAAAGTTACCAGAACCGAGCCGAACAACGAGAACATCATTTTCGAAAATAACCTTTTTTTCTCTCCTTCTCTCTCTCTTTCTTTTAAACTTTATCTCCCCGAGGGTCTGAACGGAAGGCCGGTGAAATTCGAATTTCCACGACCCCGAGCCCTCCTTAAAACACGTGTCATTCGAAAGCGCCAGATTTTTTTTTATTTTTACTTTTTGATGGTGGAAATTTCGTTATACAAGTTTTATCAAGTTTTGTTGTTTTTCTTTTGGTTTTTTTCTTCCTTTAACGTGTTTTCGCGTTTTCATTTCTTTTGTTTTGCCAGTGAAACATCGCCACCGTATAGTTTTACAAATAGGTTCTCATGTAGTTGGATATTTGCCTTATGACATTCCACAATATCTACTTCAACGTGTACCTCAAAATGGTTATCGTTTTAAGTCGTCCTATATTTTACAGGCTGTTCGTTTTCTGAAAAACCTAGAAAAGTTGGGAGATTTTGAGTCTGGAAAGGTCAGGAAAATGCCCACAAAATTTGCAATTTTCCCTGAAATTTTTTAAAATTCCAAAATTATAGACAAATCATCTGAAAAAGCGTTTCTTTGCTTATTTTATTGTAAAATTTCCAAAAAAAATTACCTTCATTCCGCTCGCGTCAAATTATTACTTCTCTTGACTGTTTTTTTTTTATTCATCATTTTTTCCTGACCGTGAGGGTGCAAAAAATTTATATTTAGCAAGCTAAAACCTAGCCGAAAACTTTTTCTTGCAGCTTCATTTTTTAGCTGTTTACTTGAAAATTTGAAATCGACATCAAAAATTTTTCAACTAAAAAATTTTTTCTCGATTCTTAGAATATTTTCAACTTTTTATTTCTTTTTTTCCAGATATTTTTCAACTCTAAAAATTTGTTCATCTAGAATAAAAATGTTTATCAACTCTGAAATTTCTCCCTCCAATTTTTTTCTCACAACTAAAAATGTTTCAAATCTAGTATTTTTTTTCCAAAAATACACATTTTTCAACTTTAGAAATTTTTTCTCAATATTAAATATTTTCTTAAGCATTTTTTAGCTCTCGAAAGTTTTCTTGAAATTTTAATTTTTGCAGCTCTTGAAATGTTTTCTCAAAATTCTGATTTTTCAGCTCAAAATTTTTCTCAAATTATTTTTCAGCTCTAAAAATTTTTTGAAAAAATTTGAACTGGAAGAAATTAAAAAAAAATTGGGTTGGAAAAAATTTCAAGAAACTGGAGGTGAAAAAAATTTTGAAGCCAAAGAATGGAATTTTAGAGTAGATAGTTGAGATGAATATCAGTAAATGAAAAAAATTTTGGGCAGAAAATATTTTTTCGTAAATAAAAATTGAAGAAATTGCAGGCATTAAACAGAGTCATCTTTTTTTAGTGACTTGTCCCCTATTTTCAAGGTTGGTCACTAAAAGTCACTTTTTTGTCAAAAGGTCATTATTGGTCACTTTTTTTCATTCTGAAGTTACTTTTTTCGTTCAAAAGGCCTACCGTTTCTTGCATAAAATTTAAAAAAAATACTGATATTTCTAAAAAAAATGGGGAAAAAAGTCCTATCAAATCTTTTTTCACCTACTTATTAGTTCACCAGTCTTGTTGATTGATTTCTTAAACTCGTAGTCTCAAGTGAAAATTTATTAATAAAAAAATTTTTCAGAGATTTTTTTTTCAAATTGCAGAGAGAAATACAGTTTGAGTTATGAAAAAAAAATAGTGGGAGGGGGTGTATTTATTTATGAGAAAGGATTGAAAAATTTGTCACTTTTTGCCTTATAAAAAGTCTCTAAAGTCACTATTTTTTTCCAAAATCTATGTTTGACGTCAAAAATTGAAAAAAAATTTGGAACCAAAAAAATTTTGAGGAAGAAATTTCAATGGGGAAAAAACTTATTGGAGTTTACAAAATTGAAATTTTGGGAAAAAATTTCAAGAGCTGAAAAAATCAAAATTTTGAGAAAATAGCACAGACATGGACGATGATTTTTATCATTGTACTGTGAAGGCGTTGTAAATCAAAAGTTTTAAGATGAAAGTCAAAAGTTTTAAGCTGAAAGTTTGATTAAAAAATAGCTAAAAGCTGAAACGCAAGAAAACTGAAAGCGAGCCAAAATCTAGCTGTATGAATCAAAAAGCTCAAAGCTAAATCCAAACGTTTTATTTTTGAAATTTGCAGCCGAAAACCGAAAGCAGAAGTTTTATTTTACGGTTTTTATGCCGGCTTCGAAATCTTTGCTCACGTTTTGAAAGATCCCAGTGAGAGAAAAATTATTAATTTTCTTCTTGCGAAGGTCTTTTTTTGAGCCGAAAATATTGCAGCTTGCTTGGAATTTATGAATTTGTGGCATGGCTTTTTATTGAGGAGGGGGGGGGGGGATGAATCGAATTTTCATTCGCATAATTTGGTAGACAACCTGACATAATTTGTTTCATTTTTCTAAACTTCACAATTTTGCTTTAAACCAGTTTTTTTTTATTTCAAATTTTTTCCGAAGTAAATTCAAGTTCTCAAGTTTTTATGCGGGGGGAGGGAGGTCCAGAAATTTTCAGAATTGAATTGGAATCGTTTTTGTGGCCAGAAAAAAAACGTTCAAAAATTTCGGAAAAGTATAGTGATTTTTGAAGAAAAAAAAAACGTTTGACATTATGCAAAAAAATTACCCTCTCCATGGTTCATGAATGTCGTGTGTAAGAGGTCTGGAAAACTTTGAAAAATTAGTCTGGAAAACTTGGAAAAGTCAGGGAAAAGCGTTTCTGAAATATTGTGGACACCCTGTTTCATATCTACTTATATTTCCTGCTATTTTTTCTCATAATTATTGGAAAGAGATAAAATCAATAAAAATGAAAAGTACTCGACTTGGTATATTCGTTTCATCTGAGCAGTCTTTGACGTCGAATTCAATCTATTCGAATGGATTTGCGATTCCTTGGTACGGTGGCACTTTCCAGCAGTAATTAAAACTGTCAAATGGTGTGTTTATAGGTCACCGTCATCACCACCTCCGTCGTCATGAGTCGATCAATCCGAGAACATTTTTCTCATCTCCGTCGTCTCGTCGATGCTTATTTGTCGCTAATTAAATCGACTCTAGTGGCGCGAGCGAATTTTACAACTCGTACATTGCATTACCTAGGTTTGTCTTCATCGGCGAAAATTTTCATCTTACAGCCACCAGCGTAACATCTTTCGGAATGTAATTAAAAAATTACGCCTATTTGATTCTATTTAACTTATTTCACCAACTGCCAGCGTCTCGCATCGTACAGATAGTTTCACCGAGCTGTGCTGTGCGAATGAGTTGAATATTTGAATTTTCATCCGACTGGTACTGTCCTTTTCTTCGTTCGTGCCATAATATCGCACTGTGTGCGAAGTTTCGTCGGTTAATTTTTACCCTTATTCATGAGTCGCGTCTGACTGTGCAGTAAGTTGCATGAACCGACGACGAACATTTGAAATGCAAAATAACTGCACGAATTGTTGGCTAAAGATTGCCACCGCTTGACGAGTAGGATTTCAGTATTATCGTCTGCGTGGATGAAATATGATTAAGGAAGTTCTTGGTTTTTTTTTGCTTTTTACCCCTGAGTTTCCCGAATGACTTTACTTTTCTGGAAGGTTGTGTAAATGGCGAGAAGTTCTGCGAATTAGAGGTTTCGTATTATGTGGATTTATTTTTACGGTTTCAGGGAGGAAATTGACAAATTTTATGGTGTGAAATTTTATACAATTTTTTCTGGATTTTTAAGGCTGAGGTACGACGGCAAGAATTTAAAAGAGGTGTGATATTTTTGATCTCAAAAATGTTGAGATTTTTTTAGAAGGGGTGAAATATGGAGGTGGCAATAATTCGGATGTAAAAAAAGATGAAGATTAAACAAATTGAGATTTTTGAAAGAATTTTTCATAACACAGAGAAATATTAGTGGTCAGAAATTACGTTTGATCGGCAAAAAAATTTCCAAACATTTTACTAAATTTTATTAACTTCTTGAAAGAAGAACTATCCCATCCCTTTCTCCGGTGGATCCGCGCTTGGTAGATCAGTTGAATCAAAACTTGATTTAAAAAAAAGAAATTACTTGTAAGATGAGAAATTTGAGGATTGAAATTTCGAATAATTATAAAATCAGCCTATGAAGAGAAAGAGTACAAAAAAAGAGGAAAAACGTAATTATAAAATAATATCTACTGATCAAAAATGAAGCAAGGAAATTTCGAGCTGCATTAAAACAATTTTTATAATTTTTTTTTTTTTAGAAAATTTACATAGTTTGATTAATTTTTTAATTTTTTATACTTCCTATAGCGATTTTTCATTCATTACTCCCGAAATATTGTTTCTACTCGATGCAAAATATACTTCGTATTTGCAGTGTTTCCTTTCACCCAGTAAGTAGGCAACCCATATGAGTTCAATTATGTAGACTATAATGGATTGTTTTACAATTTTTTTTAATTTTGATAGGCCATAGTGAAAAATTTTAGTGAAATAGCTTCAAAAATATGTGATGAAAATTTAATATTTTTGGTCTATGCAGCCTCTTTCTCCCTCCCCGGCAATGGCTCAAAGTTTTATCATTTTGAAGTTTTTTCAAAAAACAATTTTGGAATTTTTTCAAAAGAAAATGTTAGAGAGAGACAGGAGACTTGAGAAATCGGAGGAGATCTTGGAGACTGGAGACTAAATTGAAACTTGAAACTAAAATTCGAAACTTAAAACTTGAAATTATAACCTCAGGGAACAGAGAATAGACCTAAAAACTACGAAAATAATGGGAAGAGTTTTCCCCTCACACTCTCCGAAATCTCAGAATACTCTAATAATTCAAAATCACTCCTCCAGGGTAATTTGCAGATTTCTTAAATTTTTATCCACAATAATTTTTTTTTAATCACAAAAAGTGAAATTAATAATTAATTTTGAATCAACTGCCATAATAACACAATGACCAGAATGGTCCAGTATCCTATATTCATCTTATCAGTAGCACCAACATTAGCGCTCCAAGCGGGTAGCGGACTTCCCAATCCACGTTTTTACCACCACTGGAATCACTTTTTCGTTGTGGTGAAATATGTGGTTAAATTTTATCCACGTTTTTACCACAACTGGAAACACTTTTTTGTTGTGATGAAATATGTGGATAAATTTTATCCACGTTTTTACCACCACTGGAAACGCTTTTTCCTTGTGGTGAAATATGTGGATAAATTTTATCCACGTTTTCACCCTTCTCTGAAATGATTTTCATCAAGTGGTGAAATATGTGGTTAAATTTTATCCACGTTTTTACCACCACTGGAAACACCTTTTCCTTTTGGTGAATTATGTGGATAAATTTTATCCACGTTTTTACCACTACTAGAAACACTTTTTCCTTGTGGTGAAATATGCGGTTAAATTTTATCCACGTTTTTACCACCACTGGAAACACTTTTTCGTTGTGGTGAAATATGTGGTTAAATTTTATCCACGGTTTTACCACCACTGGAAACACTTTTTCCTTGTGGTGAAATATGTGGATAAATTTTATCCACGTTTTTACCACCACTGGAAACACTTTTTCGTTGTGGTGAAATATGTGGTTAAATTTTATCCACGTTTTTACCACCACTGGAAACACGTTTTCCTTGTGGTGAAATATGTGGTTAAATTTTATCCACGTTTTTACCACCACTGGAAACACTTTTTCCTTGTGGTGAAATATGTGGTTAAATTTTATCCACGTTTTTACCACCACTGGAAACACTTTTTCCTTGTGGTGAAATATGTGGTTAAATTTTATCCACGTATTTACCACCACTGGAAACACTTTTTCCTTGTGGTGAAATATGTGGTTAAATTTTATCCACGTTTTTACCACCACTGGAAACACTTTTTCGTTGTGGTGAAACATGTGGATAAATTTTATCCACGTTTTTACCACCACTGGAAACACTTTTTCGTTGTGGTGAAACATGTGGTTAAATTTTATCCACGTTTTTACCACCACTGGAAACACTTTTTCGTTGTGGTGAAATATGTGGTTAAATTTTATACACGTTTTTACCACCACTGGAAACACTTTTTCCTTGTGGTGAAATATGTGGATAAATTTTATCCACGTTTTTACCACCACTGGAAACACTTTTTCCATGTGGTGAAATATGTGGATAAATTTTATCCACGTTTTTACCACCACTGGAAACACTTTTTCCTTGTGGTGAAATATGTGGTTAAATTTTATCCACGTATTTACCACCACTGGAAACACTTTTTTCCTTGTGGTGAAATATGTGGTTAAATTTTATCCACGTTTTTACCACCACTGGAAACACTTTTTCCTTGTGGTGAAATATGTGGATAAATTTTATCCACGTTTTTACCACCACTGGAAACACTTTTCCCTTGTGGTGAAATATGTGGATAAATTTTATCCACGTTTTTACCACCACTGGAAACACTTTTTCCTTGTGGTGAAATATGTGGTTAAATTTTATCTACGTTTTTACCACCACTGGAAACACTTTTTCCTTGTGGTGAAATATGTGGTTAAATTTTATCCACGTTTTTACCACCACTGGAAACACTTTTTCGTTGTGGTGAAATATGTGGTTAAATTTTATCCACGTTTTTACCACCACTGGAAACACTTTTTCCTTGTGGTGAAATATGTGGTTAAATTTTATCCACGTTTTTACCACCACTGGAAACACTTTTTCCTTGTGGTGAAATATGTGGTTAAATTTTATCCACGTTTTTACCACCACTGGAAACACTTTTTCCTTGTGGTGAAATATGTGGATAAATTTTATCCACGTTTTTACCACCACTGGAAACACTTTTTCGTTGTGGTGAAACATGTGGTTAAATTTTATCCACGTTTTTACCACCACTGGAAACACTTTTTCGTTGTGGTGAAATATGTGGTTAAATTTTATCCACGTTTTTACCACCACTGGAAACACTTTTTCCTTGTGTTGAAATATGTGGATAAATTTTATCCACGTTTTTACCATCACTAGAAACACTTTTTCCTTGTGGTGAAATATGTGGATAAATTTTATCCACGTTTTTACCACCACTGGAAACACTTTTTCCTTGTGGTGAAATATGTGGATAAATTTTATCCACGTTTTTACCACCACTAGAAACACTTTTTCCTTGTGGTGAAATATGTGGATAAATTTTATCCACGTTTTTACCACCACTGGAAACACTTTTTCCTTGTGGTGAAATATGTGGATAAATTTTATCCACGTTTTTACCACCACTAGGAACACTTTTCCCTTGTGGTGAAATATGTGGATAAATTTTATTTTTGTTTTAACCACCACTGGAAACACTTTTTCCTCGTGGTGAAATATGTGGATAAATTTTATCCACGTTTTTACCACCACTAGGAACACTTTTCCCTTGTGGTGAAATATGTGGATAAATTTAATCCACGTTTTTACCACCACTGGAAAAACTTTTTCCTTGTGGTGAAATATGTGGTAAAATTTTATCCACGTTTTTACCACCACTGGAAACACTTTTTCCTTGTGGTGAAATATGTGGTTAAATTTTATCCACGTTTTTACCACCACTGGAAACACTTTTTCCTTGTGGTGAAATATGTGGTTAAATTTTATCCACGTTTTTACCACCACTGGAAACACTTTTTCCTTGTGGTGAAATATGTGGATAAATTTTATCCACGTTTTTACCACCACTGGAAACACTTTTTCGTTGTGGTGAAACATGTGGTTAAATTTTATCCACGTTTTTACCACCACTGGAAACACTTTTTCGTTGTGGTGAAATATGTGGATAAATTTTATCCACGTTTTTACCACCACTGGAAACACTTTTTCCTTGTGGTGAAATATGTGGTTAAATTTTATCCACGTTTTTACCACCACTGGAAACACTTTTTCCTTGTGGTGAAACATGTGGATAAATTTTATCCACGTTTTTACCACCACTGGAAACACTTTTTCGTTGTGGTGAAACATGTGGTTAAATTTTATCCACGTTTTTACCACCACTGGAAACACTTTTTCCTTGTGGTGAAATATGTGGATAAATTTTATCCACGTTTTTACCACCACTGGAAACACTTTTTCCTTGTGGTGAAATATGTGGTTAAATTTTATCCACGTTTTTACCACCACTGGAAACACTTTTTCCTTGTGGTGAAATATGTGGTTAAATTTTATCCACGTTTTTACCACCACTGGAAACACTTTTTCCTTGTGGTGAAATATGTGGATAAATTTTATCCACGTATTTACCACCACTGGAAACACTTTTTCCTTGTGGTGAAATATGTGGTTAAATTTTATCCACGTTTTTACCACCTCTGGAAACACTTTTTCCTTGTGGTGAAACATGTGGTTAAATTTTATCCACGTTTTTACCACCACTGGAAACACTTTTTCGTTGTGGTGAAATATGTGGTTAAATTTTATCCACGTTTTTACCACCACTGGAAACACTTTTTCCTTGTGGTGAAATATGTGGATAAATTTTATCCACGTTTTTACCACCACTGGAAACACTTTTTCCTTGTGGTGAAATATGTGGATAAATTTTATCCACGTTTTTACCACCACTGGAAACACTTTTTCCTTGTGGTGAAATATGTGGTTAAATTTTATCCACGTTTTTACCACCACTGGAAACACTTTTTCGTTGTGGTGAAATATGTGGTAAAATTTTATCCACGTTTTTACCACCACTGGAAACACTTTTTCCTTGTGGTGAAATATGTGGATAAATTTTATCCACGTTTTTACCACCACTGGAAACACTTTTTCCTTGTGGTGAAATATGTGGATAAATTTTATCGGGGAATATAAAACTGCACGACAAAAAAAAGGGTTTGCACGACGAGATTGGCGCAACTGAATCACGACCAAATAATGGAAATCCACGACACAAAAAATAAGAATTGCACGACGAACTATGAACGACGAATTAATGTAAATGAACGACAATTTAGAGATAAAAATAATTTATTCCACGACGAAATAATGTTATCACGGCAAAATAAAGTTTTGCACGACGAGATATGTACCTAAAAGTCCTAAAACTAATTTGGACATGGGTATATAGTGTTCCAAAAATCCCAATCTGAATAACTGGGATATAGTGTCCTGAAACTAATTTTGACATGGACACGACCAAACCCCTCAATCTGGACATAACACCCTCAAAAACTTTTAATTTGGGAATCCTGAATACTTCAATTTAGAAATAATATCCCAAAAAACTTGACTGGGACATAGTGTCCTAAAACTAATTTTTACATGGATATATTGTCCCAAAACTTCAAATTTAGACGTCTCACATTCCTCGATTTAGAAGTACTTATTATCCCAAAAAACCGAATTGGGACATAGTGTTCTAAAACTAATTTTGGGAATGGACAATAGACATAGAGTCTCAAAACCCTCAATCTGGAGGCAATGTCCAAAAACTTTCCATCTGGATGTTCCAAATACCTCAATTTAGACGTAAATACTACCTCAAAAAACTCAACTGGGCATGGTATCCTGAAACTAATTTTGACATAGACATGGTGTTCAATGGTTTTTTTTAAAGTAAGTACAATGTTGTCGTGAATTCCATTTTAATTTTGTCGTGGATTTCATTTTATCTGTCGTTACAAAATTAGTCGTTAGAAAATTATTTTTACCGTTCATTGATTTTTTTTGCCGTGATTTCTTTGTTTCGTCGCTGGAATATATTATTTTGACGTGCGATCTTATTTTCTGTCGTTCAATCATTTGTTTCATTGTGATAACTTTCTTTCGTCGTTTGTTCCATTATTTCGTCGTTAGTTTCCTACTTTTAGTCGTGCCCTCTATTTTATCGTGCAGTTAAATGGCACCCAATTTTATCCACGTTTTTACCACCACTGGAAACACTTTTCGTTGTGTGTGGTGAAATAGTGTGAAATTGTGGTTAAATTTTATCCACGTTTTTACCACCACTGGAAACACTTTTTCGTTGTGGTGAAATATGTGGATAAATTTTATCCACGTTTTTACCACCACTGGAAACACTTTTTCCTTGTGGTGAAATATCTGGATAAATTTTATCCACGTTTTTACCACCACTGGAAACACTTTTTCCTTGTGGTGAAATGGTTGGATAAATTTTATCCACGTTTTTACCACCACTGGAAACACTTTTTCGTTGTGGTGAAATATGTGGTAAAATTTTATCCACGTTTTTACCACCACTGGAAACACTTTTTCCTTGTGGTGAAATATCTGGATAAATTTTATCCACGTTTTTACCACCGCTGGAAACACTTTTTCCTTGTGGTGAAATATCTGGATAAATTTTATCCACGTTTTTACCACCACTGGAAACACTTTTTCGTTGTGGTGAAATATGTGGATAAATTTTATCCACGTTTTTACCACCACTAGAAACACTCTTTCGTTGTGGTGAAATGGTTAGATAAATTTTATCCACGTTTTTACCACCACTGGAATCACTTTTTCGTTGTGGTGAAATATGTGGATAAATTTTATCCACGTTTTTACCACCACTGGAAACACTTTTTCCTTGTGGTGAAATATGTGGATAAATTTTATCCACGTTTTTACCACCACTGGAAACACTTTTTCCTTGTGGTGAAATATGTGGTTAAATTTTATCTACGTTTTTACCACCACTGGAAACACTTTTTCGTTGTGGTGAAATATGTGGTTAAATTTTATCCACGTTTTTACCACCACTGGAAACACTTTTTCGTTGTGGTGAAATATGTGGATAAATTTTATCCACGTTTTTACCACCACTGGAAACACTTTTTCGTTGTGGTGAGATATGTGGTTAAATTTTATCCACGTTTTTACCACCACTGGAAACACTTTTTCCTTGTGGTGAAATATGTGGTTAAATTTTATCCACGTTTTTACCACCACTGGAAACACTTTTTCCTTGTGGTGAAATATGTGGATAAATTTTATCCACGTTTTTACCACCACTGGAAACACTTTTTCCTTGTGGTGAAATATGTGGTTAAATTTTATCCACGTATTAATCACCACCGGAAACACTTTTTTCCTTGTGGTGAAATATGTGGATAAATTTTATCCACGTTTTTTACCACCACTGGAAACACTTTTTCCTTGTGGTGAAATATGTGGATAAATTTTATCCACGTTTTTACCACCACTGGAAACACTTTTTCCTTGTGGTGAAATATGTGGTTAAATTTTATCCACGTTTTTACCACCACTGGAAACACTTTTTCCTTGTGGTGAAATATGTGGTTAAATTTTATCCACGTTTTTACCACCACTGGAAACACTTTTTCCTTGTGGTGAAATATGTGGTTAAATTTTATCCACGTTTTTACCACCACTGGAAACACTTTTTCCTTGTGGTGAAATATGTGGATAAATTTTATCCACGTTTTTACCACCACTGGAAACACTTTTTCCTTGTGGTGAAATATGTGGATAAATTTTATCCACGTTTTTACCACCACTGGAAACACTTTTTCCTTGTGGTGAAATATGTGGATAAATTTTATCCACGTTTTTACCACCACTGGAAACACTTTTTCCTTGTGGTGAAATATGTGGATAAATTTTATCCACGTTTTTACCACCACTGGAAACACTTTTTCGTTGTGGTGAAATATGTGGATAAATTTTATCCACGTTTTTACCACCACTGGAAACACTTTTTCGTTGTGGTGAAATATTGTGAAAATTTATATCCACGTTTTTACCACCACTGGAAACACTTTTTCCTTGTGGTGAAATATGTGGTAAATTTTATCCACGTTTTTACCACCACTGGAAACACTTTTTCCTTGTGGTGAAATATGTGGTTAAATTTTATCCACGTTTTTACCACCACTGGAAACACTTTTTCCTTGGTGAAATATGTGGATAAATTTTATCCACGTTTTTACCACCACTGGAAACACTTTTTCCTTGTGGTGAAATGTGGATAAATTTTATCCACGTTTTTACCACCACTGGAAACACTTTTTCCTTGTGGTGAAATATGTGGATAAATTTTATCCACGTTTTTTTACCACCACTGGAAACACTTTTTCCTTGTGGTGAAATATGTGGATAAATTTTATCCACGTTTTTACCACCACTGGAAACACTTTTTCCTTGTGGTGAAATATGTGGATAAATTTTATCCACGTTTTTACCACCACTGGAAACACTTTTTCCTTGTGGTGAAATATGTGGATAAATTTTATCCACGTTTTTACCACCACTGGAAACACTTTTTCGTTGTGGTGAAATATGTGGTTAAATTTTATCCACGTTTTTACCACCACTGGAAACACTTTTTCCTTGTGGTGAAATATGTGGATAAATTTTATCCACGTTTTTACCACCACTGGAAACACTTTTTCTTGTGGTGAAATATGTGGTTAAATTTTATCCACGTTTTTACCACCACTGGAAACACTTTTTCCTTGTGGTGAAATATGTGGTTAAATTTTATCCACGTTTTACCACCACTGGAAACACTTTCTCCTTGTGGTGAAATATGTGGTAAATTTTATCCACGTTTTTACCACCACTGGAAACACTTTTTCCTTGTGGTGAAATGTGGTTAAATTTTATCCACGTTTTACCACCACTGGAAACACTTTTTCGTTGTGGTGAAATATGTGGTTAAATTTTATCCACGTTTTTACCACCACTGGAAACACTTTTTCCTTGTGGTGAAATATGTGGATAAATTTTATCCACGTTTTTACCACCACTGGAAACACTTTTTCCTTGTGGTGAAATATGTGGATAAATTTTATCCACGTTTTTACCACCACTGGAAACACTTTTTCCTTGTGGTGAAATATGTGTGGTATAAATTTTATCCACGTTTTTACCACCACTGGAAACACTTTTTCCTTGTGGTGAAATATGTGGTTAAATTTTATCCACGTTTTTACCACCACTGGAAACACTTTTTCCTTGTGGTGAAATATGTGGTTAAATTTTATCCACGTTTTTACCACCACTGGAAACACTTTTTCCTTGTGGTGAAATATGTGGTTAAATTTTATCCACGTTTTTACCACCACTGGAAACACTTTTTCCTTGTGGTGAAATATGTGGATAAATTTTATCCACGTTTTTACCACCACTGGAAACACTTTTTCCTTGTGTGGTGAAATATGTGGATAAATTTTATCCACGTTTTTACCACCACTGGAAACACTTTTTCCTTGTGGTGAAATATGTGTTAAATTTTATCCACGTTTTTACCACCACTGGAAACACTTTTTCGTTGTGGTGAAATATGTGGTTAAATTTTATCCACGTTTTTACCACCACTGGAAACACTTTTTCCTTGTGGTGAAATATGTGGATAAATTTTATCCACGTTTTTACCACCACTGGAAACACTTTTTCGTTGTGGTGAAATATGTGGATAAATTTTATCCACGTTTTTACCACCACTGGAAACACTTTTTCCTTGTGGTGAAATATGTGGATAAATTTTATCCACGTTTTTACCACCAACTGGAAACACTTTTTCCTTGTGGTGAAATATGTGGATTAAATTTTATCCACGTTTTTACCACACTGGAAACACTTTTTCGTTGTGGTGAAATATGTGGTTAAATTTTATCCACGTTTTTTACCACCACTGGAAACACTTTTTCGTTGTGGTGAAATATGTGGTTAAATTTTATCCACGTTTTTACCACCACTGGAAACACTTTTTCCTTGTGGTGAAATATGTGGTCTTTGAAAATATCCACGTTTTTACCACCACTGGAAAACACTTTTTCGAAGTGATTAATTGAAATTATGGTGTAGAGTACAAATATTTATCCATACGTTTATGATAGCACCATAAGGAAACAACTTGTTTCCATATGGATGGAGAGATTATGTATGATTAACCTGGTACTGTAGGAATTTTAAATTTTATCCACAGTATATTATTTTGCCAACCTCTAGAAAAAACTTTGTATCCTTGTCGAGACGTTTGAAAAGAAAGCGGTGGGGTGGGCGGATAAAATTTTATTCCCACGTTTTTTACCACTCACTGGAAACACCTTTTTCCTATTATTTTGGTGCTCCTAGTGAAATATTAAGAAAGATTTGATTTTTGAGTTTTAGTAAGATTTGGGCATGCCACGTTTTTGGTGACGCAAAAAAAACACGACCGAGAAAAACACTATTATTTTCCATTTGTGGTGAAATATGTGTGTTTAAATATCGTTCCACGTTATTTTTTTACCAAACACTTTAAAGAGCCAAACGACTAATTTTTCCTTTTTGTGTTTTGTCAGCAAATATGTAGGTTAAATTTCGATCACACGTTTTTACCAGCTACTGGAAACACTGTACCCTGGCGCCTTTGACTGCGGTGAAATATTAGGATGATAAAAGAATAGAGAATAAAAAAAAATTTTTAAATCACCAACGTTTATATATACAACTCTCTGAAAATGATAGTAATCAAAGCAAGTCGATAAAAAAACAACAAAAAACCCAGAAGTTGAAAAAATATAGATGGTATAAATTATTATCACCACGGATTAAATATTTAAAACACACCCCTGAAACTGAGACAAAAACACCTAATTTGTTGAATGAAGCTGCAAAAAGTAGGAATGCGAAAAAAAAAGGTTAAATATTTAATCCAACGTTTGTAACACACCATAGAGGAAAACACTATTTCCCTATCGTGAAAAGGTGCAAGATAAGGCGAGATAACCTTTTAGTCCACCAGTTATATTTACCAACCAAACAGGAAACACTTTTATAACCAATAAGTAGATGAAATACATATGTGAGAGTAAAAATTAATTATGCACGTTTTGTAAACAATCCACTAATGGAAACACTTTTTCCTATGTAGGTGAAATAATAAAAAAAAAAAGTGAAGGTAAATCTTCTAATTCCAACCAAAACAAGTTTTTTAACCAAAACCAACGGGGAAAAACCCCCTTTTAAACCTTGTGGTAAAATAGGTGGAAAAATTTATCAAAGTTTGTTTTAAAAACCAAACCAAAAAACGGGAAAAAAATTTTTGTTGTGGTGAAACATGTGGTTAAATTTTTTCCACGTTTTTTACCAAACCCCCGGAAAAAACACTTTTTTCCCTTTGGGTGGTAAAATTTTGGGGGAAAAAAAAATTTTATCCAAGTTTTTTTCCCAACCATGGAAAAAAAACTTTTTTCCTTTTGGGGTTAAAAAATATGGGGAATAAAATTTTTAAAAACCAAACGTTTTTACCTCCCCCGGAAAACACTTTTTCCCTTTGGGGTTTTGAAATTTTGGATAAATTTTAACCCAACCGTTTTAACCAAAACCCCACTGGAAAAAAACTTTTTCTTTGGGGGGAAAAAAAAAAAAATGGGAAAAAAAAAATTTTTTAATCCACGTTTTAAAAAAACCCAATAAATTTTGGAAAAACACTTTTTCTTTTTTGGGTGGGTGAAAAAAGGTTTTTTTGGAAAAATTTTTACCCAATTTTTTAAACCACCACGGAAAAAAACTTTTTCCTGGTGGTTGAAAATTTTTGGGTTAAATTTTATCCCCTTTTTTTAACCCCCCTTGGGAAACACATTTTTCTTGGGGGAAAAAATATGTGGAAAAATTTATCCACTTTTTTACCAACCATGGAAACACTTTTTCTTGGGTGAAATATGGGGTAAATTTTATCCACTTTTTTTACCACCCGGAAACTTTTTCTTGGGTGAAATATGGGAAATTTTACCACGTTTTTTTCCACCACGGAAACATTTTTTCTTTGGTGAAATATGTGGATAAATTTTTCCACTTTTTTACCCCATGGGAAAATTTTCGGGGGTGAATATGGGTTAAATTTTTTTATCCACTTTTTTTAAAAACCCGGGAAACATTTTTTCCCTTGTGGTGAAATATGGGAAAATTTTTACCCACGTTTTTACCCCCGGGAAAATTTTTCGGGGGGGGAAAAAATAGTGGTTAAATTTTCCACGTTTTTACAAAAGGAAAACCTTTTTTCCCTTTTTGGGTGAAATTTTTGGAAAAATTTTTTATCCACTTTTTTACAAACCACTGAAACACTTTTTCTTGTGGGGAAATTTTTTAAATTTTATA